>JAQGBA010000102.1:0-67407 GCA_034698125.1 Prionchulus punctatus | reverse complement strand
GGACCATATAGGGCGTAATAAACGGCGGAGCGAAATTTGCAACCGACCGACCCGTGCGGCTGCACGGTTTACACTCCTAGGCCAGTGCTGTATTCTTGTTATTTTTACTTCAGCCAGGACCTAGAGGTCCACCAGGCGACAGAGGTGCACCCGGTTTGGGTGGACCACCTGGAACACCTGGTTCGACTGGACCACCCGGTACGGGAGGACCAGCTGGTCAAAGGTTCGTAATATGAGAAGAAAGAAGCTTCGTGAAATTTGACTTTTAAGAACTGATTTTTTAGAGGCATTCCAGGAAGTCCCGGGGTATCAGGAGCACCGGTACAAACTTCTTACTTTATTCATGTTGAAACGGTTTTATGGCTTCAAACTTTTGATTTCAGGGTCGATCAGTATCGGACGAAGAAGTTAGACAAATGATTATGCAACTACTAGAAGGTACAAAACTTTTGCCAATTTTTTTGTTTATAATTCTTTTTTTGACATTGTATAACAATACTTACACCAATAACGCTACTTAGCGCTTTTGCTTGAGAGATATTTTTTTAAACCACAGTTTGGCGACTAATCATTGGTTTATTTTTTATACGTTGACTTTTTTTGTTATAAGCTTCTCGACATTGCTTTTCATTTAGTTTTTTTTAAATGCTTTAGTTATTTTTTTAAGTTGCGTTATTATTTTTTATCATTTTTTATTTATTGGCCGCTCTGCATGGTGTGCTGCTAACTAGCTTTTTCGTTGCTGCTTTTGTAATAAAAAAGCTGCATGATGTGTGTTCGCTTACCTTGCTTAACTACAGTACGCCTGAGTAGTGTTCACGTAACGAAAAGGTTCACAAAAAACAAAAATAATGCGCAAGACAGTAACGTATTATGCCGGCAATAACTAATTTGCGAAACTCACGCAACAGCAGGCGCACATCCTACAGTAAACTTCCATGCAATATTTCTGGCTTACGATGCTTAATATGCGTACTGTAGTTTTTTAGCACACAAATAATAAAGTATATTATTTTTGTAGTTTTTTTAAATTAATTTTTGAGCTTTTCTGCTAGTTTTGAGTTATTTTCGTTTTTGAGTTGTTTTCGATTAATTTTTTGCATATTTTTAACATCATCTCACATGAAATTTGATTCACAACTTACTGTACAATAAACACTTTTATTGTATTCGCAGAACGACTGAGCGAGTTGGCAGCCACAATGCGAGGCCCACCGGGTGAACCTGGGGTCGGTCGTGCTGGGCCACCAGGGCCCTCAGGAATAAAAGGCGACAGAGGTGTGAAAAAATAAATTACTTTACTTCATTTTTTTACCGAAATGAATTCTCATGAAAAAGCGCAAACTCGAAAAATGAAAAATCTGAACGAACACCTTGATGTGTACCTTGTTCCGTGAGAGTGCCCAGCAGACCCCCGGTTTTCTTTGGTTTTTTGTGATGGTCAATTGAAAAAGTTGTAACTATTCGAATTTTGTGAACACCGTTTAGAAAACATGGAAGAACTCAGTAAAAAGTGTAAGGGTTCCCCAGGGGCGCCGGGTATCGGTAGACCGGGTAAACGTGGTCCGCCAGGAATCCAAGGTATTCAAGGTAAACGACAAAAACAAAACGGTCGAGGGACGGTCTTTTTTTTTCGACGAATTTGCGCTTTTGGCGAGATTCATCGAATGAAACTTGAAAATCTGTGTTGCGAAATTTGTTTTAAAATGATCCAGGAGAACCAGGACCATCGGGACTGCCGGGCGAACGAGGCTTCTTAGGCATGCCCGGTCTTCCGGGACCGCCCGGAACCCAAGGACTCAAAGGCGAACCTGGCGATAAAGGTATACTCTAGCATACTGTACTTTTACTTTTGATAGTTACTTTCAAATTTTATCAGGTGATCGAGGATTCCCTGGCAGAGGAATGGAAGGTCAAATGGGACGACCTGGTCCTGAAGGTAATTCATATTCCTGCTCATCCTGCTATTTTTTCAAATCCTGCTAAATGCGCAATATATTTAGGTTCGCTCGGCCCGCCGGGTCCGTCGGGATTCCCGGGCAGGCAAGGTGATCGCGGACCACCTGGTTTGCAAGGTCTGCCCGGCCTGCGCGGATCTGCAGGACCGCAGGGTCCGCCCGGCTATTGCGAATATTGCGGTCAAGTGGGACCGGTGTTCCAATTGCAAAGCCCAGTCAAAGGACCAAGTCGAAAACGGCTATAGAAAGAAAAAATACCAAAAATCTCCTCTTGACTTTGCTTATCGCGCAAATTTTCAATTCTATGCAAAAGACTTTTTCTTGTTACGCCTGGTGCAATTTTTTGCTTTTATTTCTCTATTTCTTCTTTGTTTGAGGAAAGAAACGAGAAAGACGAAATTTTTGTTCTTTTATTTTTTATGTTTTTTTATTAGCTTACACACTGCCTTGTTGTGGTGCTTTTCTTTGCTCATGTTTTATTTTTGTATTTATAAAATGTTCTTTTTTTGTTGGGCTATCTCTTTATTAGCCCTAGGAAATGCTTTTTCGACTTTCGGATTCGTTTTATGAAAAGATTACCTCGTTCGTAAAATCCAAAGTTGACGAGAAAATCTTTTTTTTTGTGATTATCAAACGCATTTTCTGTTTGTTTTAGCCGAGTAACTGCCCCGTTACAGATTTTTTGTGCAAATTTCACGTTCAAAGCGTTTTTTTATTAGAAAAAAATATGAAACTATAATAAACTTTTTACGGTTGAGGGAAAAATAATAATTTGTTATATAATATTTATTTTTTGTTGTTGCAGGATTTTGGTAGCCGATTTAACAAGCTGTAATTAGTTTTTTAGTTTGATGTTTTTTCTGTCGAAGGTTTTTTTTTCACTTAAAAGAATTTTGTTTTTCGTGTTTTGTTGCAAACGTTTTATTGTTGATGAAATAAAAATCGTTCTATAGTTTGCAAAAACGGAAAATAAATGTTTGTTTGAAAGATGTAAGTGTCCAAAAATGAAAAACAACAAATTTCGAATGAAAAAAATAAGATCAGAGCTAAAAACACTAATTTGTTCCTTTTTATTATAAAAGCGCTATGTGAATTTTAATGCAAGTTTTAAACTATAAAGTGTAACAAACAGTGTCGTGCCTCGTTTGTGCGCCAATCGGTCGCGTTTGCTGATTGTCGCTCTACAAAATCTGGTCAAAGTTCAAAATGCTGTTCGTTCGTTTTGCTGGCGATGCGCGGTCCCGCTATTTTCCAAGAAGCAACGTAGCCATGGGAAGTTTGTGCAACAAATCCGAAGTTGGATATCGTGATGAATCTGGAAGTTTGTGTGCTGACATCTTTACAATGGCTTGCGGCTATAGGCGATCAAGTGTTACTCGATCAGATCCCAATATTCAACACGAGGCCAGATTCGCAATCGTTATGTGCTGCATTATGTGCTTGTCGGAAGTCAAGTTTCGCCTCAATAAAAATGCTATTGGAAAACAAATCCGCCATCTCATTCCAATAAATGTCGCGACGCAAACCAACAATGATGGGGAATGTGCCCACATGGTTTTGAACGACATTCTCACTGAAGAAAATGGAGACTGTCCGCAATGGCAAAGGCCAGAATTAATGATTCACGTTATTGAACATTCACGTTATTCACGTGAATAACGAAATAATGTCCTAGTGTAACGGAGGCGATTTCCTGTTACTTAAATGTAATTAAAAGAGGGAATGTTTTATTATTAAATGAAACAAAACTAAACAACCAGGATCCAAATTGAGTTGCTAACGTTGGGCGCCTTGCTCGATATACGAGATGGCTGCTCCAATGGCTACATTACAAGCAAGAGCGAAACATTACGAGAAACATTCAGCTAGCGATTGAAAAGTTGAATCACGACGATTCAATGCAAGCAAAGATCATGTGATGATTAGTCGTAGGAAGTTGTATAAAAACAAAGGAACGAAATCATAAGTTGCATCAGCCTCCGTCACACTAGAAAGATCGAGACGTGTATCAGATGTGTTATACCATCGCCTGGACAGCAATTCGCTTGATGGCCATCGACCTGATGCACGAATTGCCAAGACATGTTCAAGAACCCCTGCGGTGACCAAAGACGTTGACAGACCTGATATATGATAAGTTGCTAAAGATGGACATGCATCTACTCATGACTCATGAATTTCTGTTATCCAAGTACCAAAGCGAAGTCCAAAGATGTTTTCATGCCTGGTGTACAAAGATGGATAAAGATCCATTGACCGCTGACTCTGAAATTTCTGTGACATATACAAGTACCAGTGATGTGGGCAAAGATAGCAGTTCGGAACCACCACGGAAAAGTGTCAACGAAAAAAAATTGATTAAGAGCTTGATTCAGACAACACTTCAATCATAGACGGTGTCTTGGTCACTGTCGTTTTTGTACTGTTGATCATCATCGTCGTTGTGGTCATCCTGCTGAGGAATCGTCGCAAAAATAAGAAATTCTGGTGAAAAGCAAAATACAAGCCGGCAACTGCAAGTAAGAAAAGCTGAAAGAAATGAAAGCCGATATATCAGGAAACTCGAAGAAATAAATAAATCGTTAAAATTAAATTCATTTTTCCTTCATTTCAAACGTTTTCCGTTCGTTTATTTAATTTTGTTGCGTTGAGTTGTAAACTCTTTTCGTTCTTGTTGTTCTATTCGTCTTTTTGGTGACACTTATCTTTCATGTGTTTATAGTAGTAATTCAAAAAAATTTGATACAACTTTTTTTTCGATGTGACGATTTCACTAAGGGTGTTCTATTGATATTACATCAAACGCATCTCCTTCAAAACAAAAGTTTTGTTTTTGTTCATGGATAAAGCGTTGCTCTAGCAAAAAGAAAAACTGCTATCCGTCACTTGTTAACACCGCAAAAAAATAAGGTACAAATCGGCCAGCTATGGTAAATCAACTTGCTAATAAACTTTGGCAATTCTATAATGCTACAAATTTCTACCCTATTCCAACAAGCGGTTGCGTAAGCAAACAAACTTTGCTGTCTAAACGATTCTTGCAGGTCAATCAAAAATAATTTCGTCAGTATCGTATTATAATAGATTATTGACTGGACTGCGAAAATTCTCAAATTTTTAAGGTGAATCTGTCTTAATGCCCTTAATCATTATGACGTAACCGCAATGGCACTGTTTGTCGAACTTTTCAAAATTCGTCTTATATTTCGGCCGATGACCTTCGGTCAATGGAAAAGCCTTCGGCCGTTCACTAAAACGTCGTAGCAGCGGACGCGCAAAAGTTGAATTACAACATATTTCGAATAATTTTCAGGTCATTTACAGAATGTCAGTAAACAACAGCGAATCACAGTGGCGGTACGAGTTAAGTGATTTTGATATAAACATGATTTTTTTTATTTTTTGTTAAGTGATTTTGCTCGAAACTTGTTTTATGGATGCATCAAAAATAACTTTTCGCCTTTCTTTCGAGCTATGGTAAGAATTTTAATTAATTTTAATCGAATAACTGCCTGCGGGCGTCATACAAGTTGATATTTTTCTTTAACGAAAATTTAGACCGTGACCGACGCACGCGTCGTGCGCCGAAAATTAGTTTTCAAAAAAACGAATAAAGCGAGAATGACGTTAATGCATTTGGATGTCTAAAATCTTATCAAATTACAATCAACGTCGAAATAAACCTGTCTCAGTTACAAAACTCTTAACAAAAACCAAACAAATAATTCGAACGGTTCGTTTAGCGTTCAGTGAAAGAAATTAACTGAAACACGACCGATAATTTGTTCGCGCAGAAAATTTGCAAAAAAAAGTGACAAAAGACCGAAAAATAAAACAGAATCGTTAAAAATCGAAAGTGTTAAAAGAAAAAGTTGCGTCGTTATGGAGAGGGTCTCGTTCGCTATGCTCTCGAAATAAAACAAATTTCTCGTCTTATAAATTTTCCTAAAAGTTCGAACCTCGAGTTCGGGTCACCGACTGTCGAACGGACGACGGCGACGATAAAGTTTCTCGAAAACCAGCTGCCGAAATCCGTCGCACATGGCCAGTTTCGGTTTACCGTGCGTTCATCGGACCGACGACCTTCCGGCGCTGTTTTAACACTTTGGTATGTTGTGAAAACAAAACGGTTCCCCGTTTCGTTTTACCGTCGTCGTTTTCGTCGTCGTCCTGCTGTACTTTACCGTCGCCGCATCGACGACAGTCGTCGACAGTGTCGTCGGACAGCGGCGCGATACACTTCCAAATTTTACAATTCGAAAGTTTCATATCGTGCAACTTATCCATGCGTGTCGCATCGGAAAAGCTGTCGTTGAATTAATTTTACTAGATTCGCTTTCAAACTCTGAAAAACGGTCGAATTTTACATTTTAATTGTATCGGCACTTTTTTCGCTCGGTTGGCACATTGAAAAACAGTTTTTCGTTCGTTTGGACGCTGAAATTTGTTTGCTAATCGTTCAATAAGCAATTTGATCGGAATTTTGTTTATTTTGAATATTTCCGTGCAAAATATCGTCCCCATCGAGCAATACAGAGGCGAATACCATTCTCAAGGTTGGCCAGATGGCGGCGGTGCGTACAATGCGTCAGTGAAATTCCTGTCATCGCCGCGCTGTGGGTCGGCGTCGTTGCACCAATATAGTTGCATAAATAGTTATAAATTTTTACGTCCACTTAAACGGTCGCTGTTCGCTAGCCACCGCTTCGTTTTGGATTATGTTTAAAAATTCACCACCATCGTCGTCGCCGCTGCGTTACGGTAACTGTAGATCTCCGTCGTCGTACGTGCCGAATCCAGTTTATCCCTGGTCATCGGTCGAAAGAAGCACGGATTTTACGATGGCCGAAGCGCTATCGCCGTCGGCGTACGTATCGAAAACTTCGATAGCCGACACGATATGCCGCAAGCCGACAACCAACTATAGCGGTCGGCTCAACGATCGATTAGCGGCTTCGATAGCCGGATTAAAGGAATTGGATTCGCTGCGAGATAAGCATCGAAAACTGGTTCAAGAAGTGAAAAATTACGTTCAATTTTCTCCTAATTACGATTCAGTAAGTTTTTTGCGTCAGTTTCAGATAATTGACGGTATCCGATGCTTTCGTGTCACTTTTTGACGCATTTCCGCGATAAGTTTTGTTTTTACGTGAAATTAACATTTTTCATATTATATTAAATCGTCGTCGCCTCGTCGGCGCCAAGGTTAACGGGCTGTCCGGTCGACATAAACAATCGCCGCAGGGCATAATGCATTTAATTTCGACGACTGTCTCTAATCGTTCGTCGTCGTCGTCGTCGATTGCGTATGTGTATTGACCGCTGGCCTTTCCGCGGGTTCTCTTCAACGAATATGCCAAGAATGCGCTGACCGACTAGCCGCCGAGTAAACAACAATCGTCGGTCCGTACCGGACGAGAACCATTCATTTGCGAAAACGGTGACATTTGTCGCGTGCGACGTCGTCGTTCGTCGGTCGAAAAGAGTTTCACCTTTTAAAATGTCCTAAGGGCCTGTTATTTCGATACGCACATAATATTACGCTACACGCAATAAAAATAAACTGAAGCATCGTCTAAACAGCTAAAGTACAGCAACTTCACGCTCGTTTTTCATAAGAACACTTATTCGTTGAGAAAAACGTGTTATCATGACTACTCGTCGAAGGTTGTGAAAAAGTGTGACATTTCGAACGAAAGAGGACGAGATTTTTGCTTTTCATCTACTTAGATGGCTATAGAGTGTTCATAAAACTGTTGAGCAATCTTTACAACGAACTTTTTAGTTGAAATGTGCAAATTAGCATAACTTAATGAAGAGGGCTTGTCATTGAGAGGGTCGAAGGCGTTAAAAATTTGAATGTACACATGTCACTACTGCGTGGGCAGTAGGCCCCACATATATCAACTTGTTGGATTAAATTTTGTTTTCTTTTTTCAGAATAATAGCAAATATGAGTTTCAAATCCGAAGCCCGAGTCCGTCGCCGAGTGCTGCCGAAATGAGCAGCAACATCAGCCACAGATCGTCGCTGAGCATGGATTCAGGCTGTCTGAGTTTGGCGTCGGACGCCACGTCGTTTTCGCATCAGCACACGTTGAGCGCCGACTCGAGTGCATATTTCAGTCTACCTCCCAGTCGAAAGAACAGCGTCAACGCCGGTTACCCGCCGTCGGCGCCGATGGTGGACGCGAGCGACGACGAAGGATGTTACCCGGATAACTTTATACCCAATCTGTGCCAAAGCTATACGTCGATAGCGGCGGCGTTGGCCAACGAAAGCAGCGGGGCTAGCACGATGCCTAAAGCGATGTTCGGATATCGACATCGTCGCGGCTTATTGCATTCGAGGCCCAAGTCGCTGTACAGTTACCCTGAAGAGAATACGGTTATAGTTGAAGTCGACACCGACAAAGAACCCCGACCGCGGATCAGCAGAGCTTCGAGCATTCAGTGCGCTAGCGGCAGCGGCTTCCAAGCAAATAATCGACAGTTGGCCAAGGACGCCGTTTATCGAGCGAACAGGGTTTACATAAAGCCGCCGCCAAGCTCCGTGTCTATGGACGACGGATTGGCGTCGTCGTCGCCCGTCGGCTATCCGTCGCCGTTCGCCGGTCGTCGTTCTCGACCGACGTCCATGGCCGCGCCCAATCATTCGACAACGGCGACGATGACGCGAGGCAGTTGCGCTAGCGTGGTCGACGATTGGACGACGGACGCCGTCGCCGGAAGGAATCAAAGTACGAACGATCAACATCCGAAAGTTTTCACGTGGGAACAAGTGAAACGTTTGCTCGATCCGGCGTTCGACATGCGTACGTTGGTTCGACACCACTCGACCGTCAGCGTCAACACCAACAACCGACAAGAGTATTCGTCAAACAAACTCGAATCGACGACGGCGTCGTCGAGCGTCGCCACTGTGACCAGGTTCAACGGCGGCGGCGGCGGCGGCGACGGATCGAGCACCGCGCCGGCGACTCGGTCGGCCAGTAGCACGACGTCGTCGCAGGAACATATCGTCATCAGTCGATCGGTGAGCAGTCAAAGTAGCGATTCGAATAAATCGCGCAAAAAGGAGAAATCGTGGCGAGAATCTGAACATTTATAAAGACTTTTCGAGCAGCTTTTTAGTTTCACGACTATTCTGTACATAATAGGCGTAATTTTTTACACTTGTAGTTACATAATTTAGAAACCTTTTCCATTTCGATCGTTTTCGTTATTTTTCGAAAAGATTTTTTGATTTATTTGTACGGTGATGGAACGTGCCCGTTGTATAGCGTTTGTGTGCGTAAAATTTAATCGAACATTGAACAAAAGTAAAACAAGTGCGAAACGTGTTAAAACATTAAACGTAACAAATAAAACAAAAGGCAACGATGAATACATCTTTTTTCAACCGATCAAACCGAATTTATCTGTAAATTCGTTGAAACGCTTCAAATCCTCATCGCCGACCGTACGTTGAATATTAGTCAGCGACGATAGTACATCGGACGTTTCGACGTCCCTCGGTCGAATTAAATCTTTCGGTACGTCGTCGATATTCATTTTAAACGACGACAGCGAGTAATTTTCGGATAGAGCGAGCGACGGCGAGTAAGTACCGTCGAAATTTCGTCGCCACATCTTCGCCGAACGTACTTCGCGTAACGGTCGGTATAAAACTTCTTGACTCAAAACGCTCATGTCGCTGCCGCTCATCCCTTCCGTCTTGTCGCCGATGATCGACCAATCTTGAGCATCAATTTTCACACCCTAAAAAGGACACTAGTTTCAAACAGACTCAGCCAAAAAGACTATAGTTGCACATAAAATTATAGTCGGACATGTACTATAGTCGAGCAAACTTACGGGAAGCATTTGTTTCAGCATGTCGATGCGACTAATCTTGTCCGGTAATCCTATGTAAATTCGTTTTTGGAATCGTCGCAGGAACGCCGTGTCCATTTCCCACGGGCAATTGGTAGCACCGAGCAAAAAAACTTTGCTAGCATCGCTTTTCACACGCTCCAGTTGCATCAAGAATTCAGTCTGCAAAAAATAGCTTGTTGTTCAGTGGCTTCGGTAGTTGTCTTTGCAATTCTTCTACAGTTGCTGTAGTAAATTAAAGAACGTTATTACAATAATGAAGACGGCCTACAGTTGTTGTCCAGAAACTTTTATTTGCCAGAGGTGTTCACAGACATCTGGAGTTGCTAGCTAGTCGATTATAAAACTACCTTTATTCTCCGAGTGCCTTCTTCTTCCTTCGCCGACCTAGCTCGGCAAAGGCTGTCGATTTCGTCGATAAAAATCAATGCCGTTTGATTTCGATTTATCGCGTCGTTAAACAAATCTCTCATCAATTTCTCGCTCTGACCCATCCATCTAAAGTTAATTAATTTAATTTACTCTTTCAAAAGTTACAAAACAAATTTTTTGCTTACGTCGACACGATATCCGTTGATGAAACGTGATAAACGACAGCGGTTTGTATTTCGCCAGCTAAAGCGTGCGCCAAACGCGATTTGCCGGTGCCCGGCGGTCCGTAAAGCAAAATCGAACGCCACGGTTTTCGCCCGTTGGTGAACCATTGAGGAAATTTCACCGGATCGACGATGGCTTCAGTCAAAGATTGTTTAGCATTTTGCAAACCGACGACGTTGGTTTTGAAATTTTCTTCGACGTTGATGCGAACTATGGTATTTTTGACTATCGCCGAACGATCGTCGGAAAAAGAATCTAAATTTTTCTTATCCGAAGAAGACGAGCTATTTTCGTCAATCTTCCTCTCGTCGTCGACTCTTTCCAAACACATTCGCATCGTATTTTCGACCAATTTCAAATGATCGCAACCGAAATTTTGTTTTTTCGAACTGTATTCGTTCATTTTCGGAAAAACTACGGCTGATAACAGCGCTCGAGCTTCGGCGAACTGACGATGACTCGTTAAAAATTTGACATTTTCTAAATCTTTCATAATCCCGATAAAAAAGTCCATCTCGTAGCTTGAAAAACAAAAAACCGACCGCAACGAGTAAAGATAAACTGAAAACTGAAATTCGTTGATTTTCCGTGACATAAGTAGTCGCGTTTAGTTTTTAACGAGGCAATTCAAAAATTGTTGCAAATCAAAAACTGCAGAATTAAAAGAGTTATGATAAAGATTGTCGTAATTTAAATATATTTCTATGAGCAGTAAGTTTGAAAAATACTTTGATTTCATTTTCTCATAAATTGTTACGACATTAACATTGTGTATGCTGTACTTGCTATGACGTCACTGTCTAGCTAGTAAAATGCCTAAATTATAGTGGCTAATGACGTGTAGGGTTGTTTATGAATGACGTCATCGACTAGTCTGCTAATGACGTCACTGGCTATAAACAAAAGCAACCAAAAATTAAATTATTCATACAGTTTAACTGAGTTTGCAGCCCTATCGAAACGGACGACCAATCAAAAGGGACCACTTATCGCGTTTTGATATAGATATATCAGAGACAGCCTACTTTTCAGTGCACTGAAAAACAAATCCAGACAAGCGGTAATTCAAATAAATTGAAGATTTATTTTTGATTCTAAATTATGATTAAATTGAATTAAAGTAAAGTATCCTCTTACGACGTTTAGTTTTTAACTTTGACGTTTTTAACTATAGCGACTTTGAAACAAATTATGGGCTTGCACAAGGTTGTTGTAACAGAAAAACTCGTTAAGTGGATTTCAAAATAAAATTTAGATGCGCAAGTCGTCCAAAAATGGCAACGCCGCTTGTTTACTTTTAACAGCGAGTTTAACGCCTAAAACGCCCTAAATCCTTTAAATTTTTGGATTTGTTTGCAATAAAATGTTGTTAATTGTCAATTAAATCGTTTCACTTGCTGTTTTCGGTGCTAATTTCACTTTTGTACAAAGAAATACAAATTTCCATAGCTTTTTCGCGTGATAAAGCGTCGTCAAGCTGAACGCATGGAATTACGAACGGATTCTGAATTTGCTCAATTAATTTTGGACAGAAATAGTAAGCTAGAAATTTAGCGGTTTACTAATTCGAATTGTAATTTTACCGTTTTCACCTTTTTTGTCTGGAAACTTATTTTTCGGCGTCGTTTTTTTTGTTTTTCGCGACAGAAACGCCGTTCCGCCTGAAAACGGAACGCGAACGATGAAAAATACATGAAAAAATTGTTTTATGCTCGTTATCGAGTTCGGAAAACGAGCATACGACGCCGCCATTCGGAACCGATGATTTCGTATTGTGATATACGAACGGCAACTGCGCTTTTTTGACCCGTTCCTATAAGCTTTTCGATCTTTTTCCAACCCCGACGCCCGTGGTTCTTCGCCGACCGGCGTCTCGTTCGTTCGGAGGTACGCCAAAGCAGCAAATTTTGCGAACTTTCGGCGCTCGCCCAAATGTTTTCGATGTAGTTTTGCAGAACGACGACGAGCGAACTTTGTGTTTCGATATCTTCATTTAGTTTCGAAAATTTATTATCCCCTTTTCTCTTGTTTCGATTTTTATCGCTGTTCGACACCGAATTTAGCTTGTTAATCGACCTTTTCTGGCAAATTAAAGCGATTTTTTTGGATTAGCCTATTTGATCGATTGATTTAGCAGTTTTTCGACTGATTCAGCTGATTTTCGACTGATTTTTCGACTGATTCAGCTGGTTTTTCGTCGTGCTTAGTTTATTTTTCGACTGATTTTTTGTTTTATCGGTCGATTATCGTGAAATTTGTCATAAAATATGTTTTTCGCGGCGTCACACGGTTTGAAAATTCGTCAAAAAGAAGGCGAAGATAAATCGGATGAATCCGACGATGAACGAAGCGCCGACAGTAGCGACGGCGATGACAGCGATGGTAAAACTGAACCGCCGCCGCCCGTATATAAACCTCAAAGTAGGAATTAAAAAATTCACTATAAAATACGATTAAAAAGCAAATTTAATTTAAATTTTGTCATCTATTGTTGTTTCTAAAGGTCATTATTGGTGACTAAACGCGTTTCATTTAAAAAAAAAAAACAAGTTTCGCTTGAGAAAAATTTCCTTTTTATTAGTTTTTTTAAGAAGTTCGCGAACTTTTTTTACTAATTCATCCATCCGTCGGTCCACTTCCGTTTCGCGTGCGTACAAAACGAAAACGTTCACCGTTGACTCTGTTTGCCTCCGGTCGGATTGAAATTTTTGTGCGCTGGGCGACTTTTTTGTGTATTTTTCGAGAATGGGCGCCATTCATGAGAAAATAAAGACGCCGTCGCTCGAATTTTACGAAATCAGTTCGAGCGGTTTTCGTTATTCATTGGACGGCGAGCCTTTTGAATTTCATCGTCAAAACCGTACTCAGAAATCCAGAAAACCCCCTACTGGAGTTTTTCTTCGCTGCCTGTTTTAAATTTTCGTCGGCGCTTTTGTAAAAGTTTTATATTCCAAATGCTGTTGGTCGTCGTCGGCGTGGTTGTTTTATACATTTGCAAATCGGAATGTACGCCGCCGCCGCCGCCGATAATCACAAAAGCACTGTTCGTTTATTTTACGAAATAAAGAACGAAATGTGCTCGCCGAACGCTTTACCGGGTAATTTCGCTCACTAGCCGTCCGCACTTGGTCGCTAAGCCTAAATGTTTCGTTGGATAAGTTCTCTTCTTTTCACTGTAAAACATGTAGACAGTGACCATATTTTGTTTTCCAAGCTAATTAATTGAAATTTTTTCGTGTCTGACGAGATTTGTCGGTTTGTAAAGATTTTGTTTATGTGTTTTTGTTGTCGACAAGCGGACGCGACGACGACGTTGATAGAATTCTTTTCTTCCTTTCACTCAATTCAATGCTTTATGAATTATTGAAGAAGATTGGCTGATGCTTCTTCCCAAAGCGCGCATTTTTCTTGTTTGCGCTTGTTTGATGGGTGATGGTTTTGCTTCCACGTCGTCATCGTCGTCGATGCAGCCGCGTCGGGGGATCGTTCGTCTGAGCAAATGAAAGAAACTTCACCTTTGTCAGTTAGATATCTAAACACAATCATAAAACGAACGTTGACGCTTTACGTTGCGTGCGTCGGCGAAGAAAAACAGTGAAAGCGTTATTTACCCCCGGTCGCTAATTTGTTGTGCCGTTTTGTGGTCGCCGCTCGACACTTTGTACTTATATTTTCTTTCGGGCTACTTTCGTTCATCGTGGTTTGATTTTTACGAGTTCGACGGTTACGTACGACGGTCAACCGAAAGGTCGACGAGGATAGATTCGAGAAACGGTTTCGAAATGAGTTTGTCGCGGACGCTTTCGCGTCGTCGTCGTTCGAACTTCGTCACGGTCTATTTGTTGGATAATACGTATCGTTTTTAAACGAATTTTGGGCTTCTTTTTGCATTGGACCCGGCGCCGATCGTATATTTCATCTCGTTATTGTTGTTATTGTCGATCGCAAATCGTCGGCCGACGGTTTCGGTCCGTTGCAGTCATGTCATCTTTGGAACGTTTACCCGCTCGACCATCGTCTTCGTCCAGCATCGAAGTCGAAGGAATTATGGCTTACCGTCGAATGAAATGGCGTGGTAAGTGAAGTGAAGGTGGCTCGGTCCTCGCAACTCAGTCTTGTAAGCTAATAAATCTGGCTCGGGTCTTCGGCCCTCGGAACCAGGTAGAAAGATCCGACATTTTCCATCTCACTTTACGCGGCTGAGTCTTCTACCAATTCTCTGGCTTGGGGCGAAAACCACTGGCCTAACTAATGATTTTTGTTCGTTTTTTACTTCATTTTCCAATTTGCCCTCATTAAGCAAAAGTTGCGGTTGAATTTTTTGTTCCCCCCATTAATTGGTAGCACCACCGCCGCACGTTTGACAAGTTTTTCGATGATCATGTCAGCTGCGCGTCATTCGTTAAAACTGAGTTTTATTTGATTTTATTCGGGTTTTCCAACTCTGCCGAAACTAAACTCAACCGACCGCCCGACGACGACGACGACGAACGTAATAGTTGATGATGATGATGATCATCGTTCGACGTGCATTCGTCGGTGGCCTTCACTCAGTCGATGATGATGATTTTTAAGAACGGTTCGGTCGAAAGTTATTTCAACTTATTTGATTTTTATTTATTTGTTGGTCGCGCGCCGACGTCGTTGACTTCATCTTCTTTGACGGACGACGACGTTTGAGGACAATTTTTATTTATGAGCCGCCGCCCGTCGTCGTCGCGCGTGCGGTCGCTGTCGCAGGTTTTAAGTTAAAATTTTGTAAAAATCCGAACGGTTTTTATTGCTGTTTACGTTTTTGGCCCGAAACGGGGCGTAAATAGACAATTTTATAAAAGTTTTCTTCGCCGAACGGGCGTAAACGACGAACGACGTCGACGTATCGCCGTCGCCGAACGACGATTCAATTGTAAAATTGTCCCCCCGTGGGTCGTCGTCGTCGCCGTCGATTCTTATTCGGGATCGTTTTACGTTTCTCAATTTATTACGTTTGATGTCCACCGACGGACCGACGACCATGTTAAAATAAATTTTTTATTCGTTTATTTGTCAATTATTACTGTTTATTTGTTTTTCGTCAACGGATTCGGGGAATTTTAATTAAAAAAACAATGGAAAATTTAAATTTAGACGAACGCGAAGCCATGCAAGAGAAAACTTTTCGAAAATGGGTTAATTCGCAATTGGCTAAGGTAAAAGAATTGACCAACAAATTTTTGGAAACAAAAAAATGAAAAATTTTTCGTTAAACTAAAAAGTTACTCGAATTTTCACTCGCAAGCGAAAATTTGTCATGTTTTTTTGCTACATCGCGTGCGGTTTCTGTTTTAAAATAAGAAACTTTTTTCTGTTTGAAACTTGTTTTGACGCTGTTGGGTACATTTAACGTTCAGTTTTTAGTTTTTTTTCTTCATTCCAGGGCGAATCGTCACCAATAACGGATCTTTTTCGTGATTTTAAAGACGGGCGAAAATTATTGATTCTATTAGAAATTTTGACCGGTGAAAAATTGGTAAAAGAATTTCGTCTAATCGACGAGTTTTTTTTGTTAATTTCAAGAGGTTTTTTTGTTTTGCAGCCTCGAGAAAAAGGTCGTATGCGAGTTCATAATTTAAATAACATAAATCGAGCGTTGGAATTTTTGCAAGATAAAAATGTAAGCTAGAAATTTGCTTTTTGCGTCGTAAAAAGTTTCGATACGTTCAGTAGCGCGTTTTTTGCTTCTAAAATGCGAAACCGTGTCGAATTTCGTTTCAGGTTAAACTCGTCAATGTAAATAGCAACGATTTAGCCGACGGCAATCCAAAAATTACGTTAGGGTTAATATGGACTATTATTCAACATCATTGGAATGTTTATATCGAAGACGAATCGTTGGATTTTAAACAATGTACGTTGGAACAAGCCTTGCTCAGGTGGTGCCGAAAATATACCAAAGGGTAACGAACTATAGCCTATGAACAACTATAGTCAAAGTCGTATATACCATGAACAGCTAAAGTCTATTGACTATGGTCGCTGAACAAATCTGGACAATAGGCAACTATTGTCACATGGCTATAGTTAGTGAACAACTATAGTCAATGAACAACTATAGAATTGGCTGCATTTTCAGGTACGACGGCGTCGACGTTAGAAATTTTACGACTTGTTGGAAAGACGGCCTTGCCTTTAATGCCTTGATTCATCGATTCCGGTTTGTTTATCGATTTCAACTTTTTTCCGCCGCCGTCGTACGTTGAAATTTTTTTTAGACCGGAATTATTTGATTTCGGTAAACTACGGGCGGCGTCGATTAACGATAGACTCGGACACGCTTTTAAATTAGCCGAATTACATTTAAACGTGTATCCATTACTGGACCCTGAAGGTAGATTGGAAAACAAGTTTTTGGTCCAGAAAACTGTTTATATTTAATGATTTTTCGTTCTTTTCAGATGTAAATAGCGAACATGTCGATAAGAAATCAGTTTTAACGTACGTTATGTGCCTTTTCCAAGCGTTACCTCACGAAGACGTCCAATTGGACGAATCGCCGTTGTCCGATTCACCGGCGCCTGAATCGTCGGTTTCCACGTCTGAGCACCGAAGCGCTAGGCGAGTCTCGTCGCCGCCCGACGTTAAAGTCAGTTCGCTTTTTTGCTGTATTTTTCTAGTTTTCGGGCAAATTTTGTTTCTAAAATATTTTTTCGAGCAATTTTATTTACGAACAAGGTTTCGAGCAAAATTTTGTTTTCTAGTCTCCGAAAATTTTACCCGACGAAGCAGCCTCGATGGGAATGCATATGAAATCCAGCGGCGATAAATTGAAAGTAATTGTATTTTTTCGTTTTGGTAATTCACTTTTCGACACTGTTTTACTTTCGTAGGATTATCAAATGTGCCTGGAAGAAGTGCTTACGTGGTTGTTGGACGCCGAAGAAACCTTGCAATCGATGGCGACCATCGACGAAACGGACGTCGATTTAGTGAAGCAACAATTCCGCGAACACGAAGTTTGTCGCTTTTGTTTTCAGTTTGAACAATAAAAGCCATTGGCCGCGACCGAAAATTGTTTTGTTTTCAACCTTGAAGGATTTCATGGTGAATTTAACTCGAAATCAAGGCGGCATCGGCGACGCTTTGCATCAAGCTAGTGGACTGATCGAAGGCGACGAACTGAACGAAGATGAAAAACTGGCCGTCAAGAAACAAATGTATTTGTTGAACGAAAAGTGGGAGAGCATACGCGAAGGAGCCATGGATCGCCAAGCCAAGTACAAATTTAGCGCTGTGGCAACGTCTAATCGTTCAGAAACGTGTTTCACGATTTTTTCGTTCGATTAGATTGCAAGAACGGCTGATGATTTTACAACAAGCTCAGTTGGAAAATATGGCCAAATGGTTAACGAAAATGGAAACTATGATGTCTAAGGCGGAACATATCGGAACCGATTCGGAAATCGTTAAAAGACAGATCGAACAACATTTAGTACATTTTTTTATCGTTTTAACATTTTCGACGCGTTTTGAACGAATTTACACTCATAGGCATTTAAAACTGAAATCGAACGACAACAATCTATGGTCAATAGTTTGGCGAACATGGTCGTCGTCGTCGATGAGTCGTCGCCCGGCGAACAAACTTTCGTCAGTCTGGAAGAGCGACTGAAAGAAATCGGCAAGAGGTAATGACAAATCGTTGGCTCGGGCAATTTTCTTCATTGACACGCCATCTATAGTTCCGATAGTAATTCAAAGACAACTATAGTTACTCTGTTTCAAAGACAAGTACATTTGGTAATAATGGACACTATATTTGCTGTAGGTTTTATTGGACTGGACAACTATAGTTAGTTTCAGTGGCAACTATAGTTTTATTTTAGGTGGCATTCCGTGTGCCAATGGGCCGAAAAACGAGCCGCTCGACTCGACAATTTAGACACGACGTTGCGTTTTTTGAACGACGAATCGAGGCATTTCGCCGATTGGTTGGATCAACGCGAAGCGGCGTTGTCGACGTTGAAGTCTGCGCATCATTTAACGTCGCCCAAAGATGTACTGGACCAAGTGCAAAATTTACAGGTGATTCGCTGGTTTTTTTGGTTTCGTTTTTCGACCGATTCGTCGGATGACCGGTGAGATTTTTTCTTTTCGCAGACTATGCAACAAGACTTAGAAGCCGAACATCCGCGATTCGTGAAATTCAGTCAACTATCGTCAGAAGCGGCGTCCAAGTTAGAATACGACAATCCCGTCGGCGCATCGAACGTACGTCGTCGGCACGAAGAAGTTTCCCAACGATGGGAGAATTTAGTTTGCCGAATGGATGAACATTCATCTGTGGTACGTCGTTTGGAAAAACAAATTTTCGTGCATGCCAGCGTTCAAAAACCAACATTTTTTACTACTATTTTAATTTCTATGACGCCACTGTCCATAAATAGTGGTATGTGACATCACCGTTTATAACCAGTGGTCGTCAACGTTGCTTGCCTTGTTTCCCTTTCTTTAGTTTTTTTTGTTTATTTTTTGTTTTTATTATTACGTTTTTGTTTTTGACGCATGTTGCAGTTGGTTCGTAGTGGAAAAGTTGATCCGAAAAAAGTGAAAATGCCAAAATTATTCTACACGAAAACTGAATTCAAAGAGGACAATAAAGGCGGCGTCGTCGTTCGAAAAACTGTAACGACGACCGTCGTTAAAAAACACGTTGTACTCGACGTCGATCAACAGCAGGTATTTTGTTCTGGATATTTGCTCCCGTTTATTTGGAATGACTTGATTTTTTTAAAGTTTTTGCTTGCTATTTTTAAATTTCAAAATTGGTTTTAATTCGATTTTTGGGTTTTTAGCAAGTCGAAGCGACGAAGAAAATCAAACTTCAGCCGTCGCCGACCGACGTTTCTAGTTTCGACGCCGTTTACATGGAATTTTGTCGTTGGTTGGATAAAATCGAAGCAAATTTATCGTTGCCTTTCGACGAATTGTCGCTCAAAGATCAAATCGCATCGTACGAGGTACGTTCGGTTTTTTGGTTGATTATTCGTCGTCGTTTCGTCATTTAACGTCATTTAACGTCTTTTTTGTCGTATTCGTGAAACTTATTTGTTTCACAAAAACGCGTGAAACGTTTGTTGTTTTACGCTAGAAACCGTCGTACGTCGTGCGTAAAATTATTTACTACTGTCAACGAAATGTTCACTAAATCGCGGCGCATCGACGTTAAAGAAACAAAATTTACAAGAGTTTTCAATCGTACGATCGACGGCGAGAAACATGTAATTAAACAAAATAATTCCTTAAGCAAATATTCTTAACTGACTAACGGCGAAACAAGTAAACTTAACTGACTAACGAATGTCGAATCGACTACGACGCGCGTGCTGCTACACTTCAAACGATTTGCATTATTTACACTGACGACGACGGAACGGCAGCGAAACTTGAGTATAATACGATTAAGCAACGTTCGATTCGCTAAATCGGCATCGAGTTTCATTGTTCGTGGATTAATGCGTTGATTCGCTAATCCCATCGTCGCTTACATAAACGTTCCATGATTACACGGACGATGATGGTAGTAATTGCCGGCGTCGTACGACGACGGATGATGAGCAGGAGCAGCGAATTGAGTGGGCAAAAAATATTCTTGTTGAACATTCTGACCTCGTTGTTGCTATAACGAAAAATTAGATAATTAACAGATTATTATAGTTGTCCAATGGTATTAGTTGTTCAGTGATCGTAGTTTTCAAAGTTTGCAGCTGTTATGAAACTATAGTTGTTCAGTGACTAGTTGTTCAATGACTACAGTTGTCCGGTGACTGTAGTTGTTCAGTGACTGTAGTTGTCCAGTGACTATAGTATATGCGTAACTTTCAGCACTTACCATCATAATTAAATCAGCTGCGCGTTCGCTGTACGTGTTTTTCGTTTGAATTTCATTTTCGACTATTTGCGAAAAGTCATTAAATCGAACGGTGGTCGTTGTCGTTTGAAAATTACCGAATTGAACCGACGTTTGATATACGGTCGACGGCGACGATGAACCATTAACGAGCGACGACGACGCAGGCATCAGCGGCGGCGATGGTCGGTCGTTAGCGGCAGCGGCGTTCAACATATTCGATAAATGTTGAATGTAATTCATGGCCAAACGAAGCGTTTTCACTCTCGGCAGACGATAATCGACGGGCACGTGAGGAATCGTGCGTTGCAATCGTTGGAACGCGCCGTTGATGTCCAAGTTTCGCTTTTGTTCTTTTTGATTCGATCGAATTCGTTTCGAAATGGACGTCGGCTTTTTCGCGACAGGTTTCGGTTGACGAAACGCGACGTACGGGAAGTTGACTAGTTTAGCTTCTTGCACGGACGACGAATGAACTAAATTCGGCGCATTTTGCAAATAGCCGCAGTAGAAATTTGGCGAAATATCGTTCATATCGTTGGACGAAAGATTGTTCGTTGGAAACATCGCGGGAACGGTTGAATTTTTGTTTCGGGGCAAGTACACGAGACCGAATTCACTTTTGGATTTTGACACTAGACCGACCAACGACGAACGAATTAGGAATGAATGACTGACGAAACTTTGGACCGACCGACGACGTCCGACGGACCACCGAAGAAGCTTTGACTTCTGGCGTTTTATTACTTGTTTGACCAGCGAGCGTCGAGCCAAGTTTTCGTCGCCCGACGCAAATTACGTAACGAGGCCCTTTGCGGCGACGATGCCGTTTCGGCGTCTCGATAGGGTTTCGCACCTTTTTACCGTTTATACAACGGGCTACTCGTCGCTCGACGCTTTACCGTTAATCCGCTGATCCTTGCGGCCAGCGCCCATCGCCTGGCTGGTCGACGAGGTCGAGGTCTCGCTCATCGTCGGTGCATCGGCGAACCTCGGACGGATAACTGGTGCACACGTGCGTCGACCGTTGCCTAACGTCGGTCGAGTTTATTGCTTTATTGTTTAAAGCCCAAAAAATCAAGTTTTGGCCCACACGCGAAAAAATTTCCTTACGTACACACCGTGGGTCGTTCTTTTTGATGCAGCCGCGTAGCCGCCGCGTCAACCCATTTTAGAAAGGAAATTTACAATCGCACGTGCGACAATTCGCGCGCCAGACGTACCGACGCCGTCCGTCGACCGTCTGTAAAAATTCGTCTATCTCCATTTAGCTATATGAAAAAAAAGTACATTTGTTTTGTATAACGATAAAAAATTTTTTCGAAAAACGAATAATATTACGTGAAATTTATCCTTTTTGTTTGCAAAGCTGCTGAAAAAAACAAATAACGCGTCGTTTACAATTCTTTATCAGCTGTTAGCAAGTTTTAAGTTTAATTTTTTGCATTACTTACAGCGTTCCGATGCTGAAGTTAAACGCCACGAAACCGATTTGGAATCAGTTCATACAAGAGGCCATCAAACAGCTGAGCAAAAACGTTCTGGCAAGTCGTTTTATATGTTTTTTTGTGATGTTTGTGATCGCTTTTTGTTCCATGACCAAAACTTGGGTTTTTCAGCTGGTGAAAGTGCCGAAGATATCGAATCGCGTTTGCACGACGTTAATTCGCGATGGCGCGATTTATGTTTGGTGATGGCCGAACGAAAACGTAAAGTGCACATCTACGCCGAAGCCGAACGATTCGCCAAAGATTTGAAACAAATCGACGAAGTTCGCCCGTTTGATTCATTCACGAATCCAAAACGAAAAACAATTTTCAAAACTTTTTTGCTACTTAGGCGGTCGATGGCTTGGCAGAATGGGTTCGAAAATTTGATCCAGTGGCGGTCGGCGACGTAACGCGAGTTCGACTGGCTTTAAGAGAATGCCAAGTAAGAAAATTTGTTTTCGCAGCTGGACAGCGACTTGAAAAAACTAGCCGTTGGCTCGCTTACGAAATGCTCCGAATGCTTTGCATGACCGCTTGTTTTTTGTTTTCCAGGAAAAGTTAGAAGTGGTTAAACAAAAAGAACCCCAAGTAGAAGCGTTGCATTCGCGTTTGGCCAAATTGAACGACGCCGGTGGTCGCGGGGATCCCGCAGTCGTCATCTTGCAAAAACAATTTGACCATTTCACCGAAAAATGGGCCCATGTAGTCGAAAAAATTGGTACGAAACGATTTTAGCTAGTTTTATTCCGGTTGCGAGCAAAATTCTTGTCATTTCAGGCGCCGCATTGGAATCTTTAACTACATCGATCGACAAAGCGCCGACGCCCAACATCGAAGCGGCGCTAACGTCGCTGAACGATTGGTTGGATTCGGCGGAGGATATTATTGCGACGCAAGATTTGGATACGATCGATCATTTGGACGTTACACATGAGAAAATCGAACGATTAAAGGTAATTAGTTTTGCCCGATTGCGAAATAAATCAGCCTATTATTCGCATATTTTTAGGATTTACAAGGACAATTGTTGGTTCAACGCGAAACGTTGAATTTCGTTTGTTCCACCGCTGAAGAATTAGTCAGCGAAAAGGCGGTCGGTTTCGAAACCCTGTCCGTGCAACTGGTCAACTTAGCGCCCAGGTAAAACACAAATTTCTTTTGATTTTTCTTGTTATTTTGGCGTTGAAAATCGTTCCTTACCTTTTTTCTTAGATGGGCCGACATCGAACGCGTGCTGAACAGTCAACTGCAGCGATTAGAAAACGGATATGTAAAATTAAAGGACTGGGATCGGAAAGCTACCGAGATGGATAAATGGATGGATCAAGTAACTGATTTCGTTCACGCTGAACAACCGGCCGTCGGCAATTTGGAAACGTTGAAAGCTCAATTGGAACAAAGCCAGGTACGTATATTTTTTTGTTTTCGTCGCATGATTCCGTGTGGATAGTCGATTTTTACACGTCGTTCGTCGGCGTTTAGGGTTTGACGACCGATATCGAAACTCTTCGACCGAAAATGCAACAAGTGGAAGCGTCAATCGTCGAATTGACGCCGTTGTGTACGCCGCAGTTGAAAGATTATTTAACGACGAGAATGGACGAATTGGACAAACGATGGACCGACGTTTTACGATTGTCCAAGGCTAAACACGACGGGTAAAAAGCAAATTGAACTACATTTTTTTACCGCGATCCTATGTCGATCATACAAAATGTTGTTTTTTACAGTCTCCAAGACGTTTATTCACGAAGTCAACGTGTCTTCGACGATATTCAACAGTTAACGAAATGGCTTTCTTCTGTCGAAGAAGAATTAAACCTTGTCGTTGATCCGGCGTCGGGAAAAGAATTGCAAACGTTAATCAAACGTCACAAAGTTAGTAAAACTTTTCGACCTACCGATAGCGACGTAACGACGACGTGTATTTTATTTTTTTTACAGCAACTTAAAGACGAATTGCAAAGTAGATCGGATACGGTCGAAGCCGCCGTATGTTTGGGCGAAGAAATGGTCGGCTCGTTGGAAGCGTCGCCAGAAGTCGCTCAGCAGTTGCAATCGCAGTTGCAAGCCACTCGGAAACAATGGTCGGCTATATGCCAGCACGTCAGAGACAAACTGGCGAATTTTAGTCAAGCATTCGAAGAATGGAAAGAGTTGCAAGGTATGTTTTAAATTTTCGCTCGTTTCCGCTAATAGTTGGCACGTCTTTTTATTTGATTTTTCAGAATTGCTCGCCGCCGAGAAAATCTGTCTCGATCAATTGGAGCGAAAGTTGAACGATCCGATGACGTCGGCGGCCGATGCCGAAGAATATTCGGAACAACTCGATGTAATTTTTGATTTTGAAGCGAGCGAGACGACCGAAACCATGTTGTTTTCTTTGTTAAGCTTTTGGAACGGTTGATGGAGGGCGGCGGCGGACACGCTCGCATTGTCGAAACGTCGCAGAGCTTGACATCGAAGTGTATTTTAACGAACGCCGTCAAGTCGGAATTAGCCAAATACGACGCACGGCGCGAACAGCTAATGGAACCGGTAATGTTAAAATTAGGCTCGATTTAGCGCCTAGACAGTAAACTATAGTTGCCGAGACGATCTATGGTTGAATTGACTGTGAACTAAGGGTCTAGACAATAGTCATTAGTTGCTTGAACAATGGACTGTAGGGGCATCGACAGTGGACCATAGTTGCCGAGACAATTAACTGAAGTTGATAACTTTGAACGATTGCATCATCATTTCAGGCTAATGAACGTCGAAAATATTTGGAAACCGGCGTCCATGAATCACAAGAATTCGAACAGCAACTTTTAAACTGTCAATCGTGGGTGTCGCACGTCGACTTTATTTTGTCGTCTCGTTTAAATAGCGATATTTTAGCCAGCGACGTTCCTCAAGAGTATAAAGTAGGAAAATTTTTCCATTTTTGTCCGGATAATAATGATTCATTACCCTTTTTCGTTGATTCACCAATCTTCCATTTTTGGCAAAGTTTTCACCTCTAGAAGTCAAAATTGAATGCTTTATTTCATTTTAGATACAGAATTTGTAGCAAAATTTTTTAAAATCGGTCGAAATTTAGCTTCTTCGCAAAATTTCTTTTTGATCGGCTAATCAGATTTTTAAAACTTTTTTCCTGTTTCATATTTTGCCTTTTTATAAAAAAACAAACTACTTTTCAGCGTGCGCTTGCATCTGGTCAACTTAACGCTGTAAGTTTTTTTATTTTTCTTACTGTATTCCTACTCTTTGTTAATTGGATGGAATTTTAATTTCTTGTGCCTGTAACTGTAATTTGAACGCACATTACTCGTCGTTTAAGCATGCTGAGTCGACCCAATTTTACTTTAATTTGTATTTGGTCGGTTTATGGATTTTTTGTTTCGATCGTTTTGAGTGCTTTTTTAGCCAGTTTCAAACAAACTAACCGCACTGACTCTCCTCGGTTATGATCACTTTTTGCATTTTTGTCTAACCGAGCACGTTTTCAGTTCGTTTTTGTCGCTTTTTGTCAAAAAGTTTATTTTCGTAATGACTGAATTTTTAAAAATATTCTTCAGCAACTACAAACTGAATTCGATGAACACGACGAATGCGTTAAACGGCTGGAAGAGCAAGTGAAACTGTATCGAGACAGTGGCAAGAACGAAGCGGCGTTTCGCTTAGAAGAACAAGTCGACCATGTTAAAGTGGGAAAAATCAAAATTTCTTCATTAGACACCGACGATAACTGGTGTTTTTTTGTTTTTAGAAACAACTGGATGAAATTCATGTGAAATTCGATAAATTCAAACGTCCAAATAATATGGAATCGATTTTGGAACGACTTTGGCGAATTTCGAAGGACATTGAACAAGGAATAGTTCTTTTACGGTTGACGTCCGATCGGCCGAACGACGTCGAGGCGCAGTTGGATAAAAGCGAGGTCCGAAAATTTGCTTTTTTTATATTCGTTTCTGCGCCCTGAAAACAAAAATTTTTCTCCTTATTCAGCAAATTCATAAAGCTTTGATCGACATGCGCAGTGAAGTTGAGGACATCATAAAAAACGGCAAGATGATGGTCGAACAAAAGCAAGTGCAAAATCCTCAACAATTAGATCTACAATTGGACGAGTTGAACAGTCGATACAACATCCTCGAAGCACGGGTACGAACGATTTCCCGAATAGAAATTTGTTTTATACTTAATTATCGTGCATTTTTCTGATTTCTTAGGTCGTCGAATGTCGAAACGATTTGCAACGCGCGCACAGCATCGTCCGGAGGTTGGATAAAGATTTGAGCGAATTGGATAAATTTTTGGCCGTTACCGACAAAGAATTGACCAAATGGGAAACTTCCGAACCTTCGAAACTCAGAGAGGAGGTTCATTACGTCGAAGTAAAAACAAATTCTCGAATTCTATCGAACAATGGAGGATTTCATTTTTCGCTGATTCTTTTTTCGAATCTTAAGGAAGTACTTCAGCAAATTAAACGTCGAGAAAACGATTTTCTCGTCTATAATCAATTGTTGAACGAATGGGCTCAGTTGGCCGACGGCGATGGCGCCGTTACGACGACGTCGCGCGTTCAAACGACGAAAGCCGAGTTGAAAAATTTGCAAGAGCGCGTTAAAAAATGGTTGGAAAGTTTAACTGTATGTGATTCCGAAAAACAAATTATTTGACTTTTTCGGTAAATTACGACGAGCGGCGATATTTAATTACTGTTTTTTTCAGACCATGGAAGAAGAAAATAGCTTCTTGAAACGCGATTTCGATATTCTCGTGTGCGACGTTAATCTTTGGTTGGACGCCGCCGAACTGACGTTGAATACCGTCGAGTTTACCCAGGATTCCGTCGACGTTCAACGCGAATCGTTAAAAGTAACAGTTGATAACTTATACTTTTTACGCTTTTACACTTTTACGACACGTTCCTCGCTTGTATCGACGTATTTTTGTTTTTTTAGTCTTTGTATCTGGAAGCGATCGATACTCGGCCGAAAATCGATCAGTTACGCGATAAAGCCGTCGAATTGATTGCGAAAAGCGAAGAATTTCAAAGCGAAGTTGAAAAAGATCTGACGTGCATCAATACACGATGGGAGAATTTCATTTCGCAAACGAAAGAACTTCAACGCCGTTTGCACATGCCTAGCATGTCGCCTACGCCCAAAACGGCGCCCATAGCCGTCGATAAGGGCGAAAAAGTGCAAACGTCGACCATCGTAAAACAATTGAAAAGCGATCCGTCGATGTCGATGTCCAGCGGCGACGAATCGACGGCGAAGACGAAAACGTCGATGTCCAGTGGCGATGAATCCTCGTCGACGAAGAAAAAAATTGAAAAACCCATGCCCAGCCCGCGGTTGAAACGATCGGAATTCGTCAAAGAGCATACTCCCGAAGATATCGCGGCGCTCGGCGTTCACGCACCGGTTTTGGAGCAAATCGAAGAAGCTCGTGTCGCGCTGAATTCACTGTCCGAGCAACTATCGACTCCGATTTTAACCGTCGACGGTTGGGAAAAGCAATTAAAGGTGAAAAAACTAGTTTCGCAAACGTTTTCTTTTTTCGTTACGTTTCATTTTTTTGCAGCTTTGCGGTGAATCGCTGGTCGATTTTAAATCAAAAGTAGAACAAATTATGATCAGCGGACAGCACTTGGCAGAAATCGGACCTGCCGAATTAATCACGCAACGAATTTTAGAAGATATCGACGTCATCGCCGAAAACAGTCGAAAAGTAGACTATTTTTGCTTTTTTGCGTTTCGCCCCATTTTTTAATAGATCTTTTTTTAGTTGGAAAAGCATTACGACAAACAGATCGAATGCTTTACGATTATGCAACCGTCATATCAAGCATACAGACGCGACGTCGATCGAATGCTCACTTGGTTGGAAAAATTGGACGCTCGATTGAAACAATCGAAAAACGACGCCACCGTCTATAAAGTAAGTTTTCGTGCATTACCTTTCGTCGGACGACACGAAATTTGTTGGAATGTTTCTTCATCCGTCTCTGACGTCGTCCGACGGCGTCCATTTGCCGATGTGCGCGAAGTTTTTCAAATGGCCGTCGGCATTTGTTCGCCGCCGACGGCGGGGTTGTTTATTAAAAGTTGGAAAAGCATTCGGTAACACCTTGACGACTTAAAAGTTTTAAACTTTCGAACTTCGTCGGCCGGCGAGCGGCAGTTATGTTAAAACGTAAATTTGACTCGACGGCGTCACGACGTGGCGGGTTTCGAGTAGAATTTACGATCGGTCCGTTTCAAAATCGGAATTACGCGTTTTCCTTCCCTCGCCCCTCCAAATTTTTGTTTTATCCCAACCCTCGCTCCTCTCGTTTGCTTACGTACGACGTTGTCAAAAATTTTTATTCGTTTACGCGAGTCTTTAATTTTTACGATTCGTCGTTGTCGATCATATTTTACTTTTTAAAACTAATTGCAACGCAAAATCCGAACGAATAATGAAAGAAAAGTTTCTCGCTACCAGTCCTGACGAATTTCGTTCGGGTCGCTTAATTTCTTTGTTTGCCATTTTGTAATACTTTTTTAACGTCGTCGCTGCGTCGACGACGAAGAAGACAATATTTTGTTTTGTGTTATTTCCGTTTTTCGACTGGAAACGTATCGAATTTCATCCCATTGATGAAAAAAACAGCATATATTTTGTGTTATGGTCGATCCTATAGTTCAGATTTATTTATATCGTCGAGTATGTTTTTTGATCTTGAAATGATTGTTGTGCAATTTTGAAATATTTTTATGACCTTTTAAACAATTTTTTTGCTTATTTTTATGATGTCTTTTGAATCGAAAACGATAAATTTTTCGTTTCAGGCTACCAAAGACGAATTTTCAACGAAACGCGACGAATATGACAATCTTCGAGATACAGCTTTGAAATTTCAACAGAAATTACCCAAGAGCGCCGGCATCGACGCGCGCCCGTCGGACGAACCTCAATACGCTCGTCTCGAGGAACGATGGCGCGATATCGAAAATCAGTTCGATACGTTTAAAAAAGAACACGAATTCGTCGAAAGCGAGGAAGAATTGAGAACGTTTTTCGACACTTGCTCGGCGTTGGAAAATATGCTGAACGCCGTCGATAAAAAACTGACCACGGCTCGAGAATTGCGTCAAGCGAATTACGAGAATTTTGCGAGTCAAGACGATTTGTTACAAGTAATTGGAATGTCCAGTTTCTATAGGCAACCAATAGCTATAGTTGGCCAGCGACTATAGTTTCCATCTGACTATAGTTGTCCGCTGACTAGAGACCTTAATCTTTTACTTGCCTACAATATAGTTCACTGGCTGTCTTTTGTTTATCGTCGTTTCGCTTTCGTAACTAATCGTTCGATCGTCTGGAGCGCGAACGTTAAGCTTCTCGCGAATTAATTTTTCGCAATGGCTTCCTCTTCTCTCTATCTATCGACGTCTATGTCGAAGCGACTTCTGTTGTGGTGTGCGTGGACGGGCGGCGATTTTTTTCGTCTTATGCACCTTACGATGGAACAACCATCTGCCGTTGTCCGTCATTCGGTTTTTTTCTCTATCATCGTTCCTCATCCTCCTCCGTCGTTGGACGACATAACGGAGTTCAGTTTAGAGGTGCTATTTATTAAAACTTGCATAACGTCGTCGGTCGATTCTCTCGCTCGCTCGTCGTCGAGCGTGAAGAAGTGAAGAAGAAAAAATAAGACGATTAATGTATGTTTTTTCTGAGAAGGTGTTTTCGCCGACCGTCGACGCTCGAGTGGTTCGTCGACAAATAACTTGTTCGCTCCTCTCGTTTGTTTGCGCTTTTTCAATTTCGAAGAAATTTGTTTCAAAATTCGTCTCGTCGTCGCTCGAGGATTTATTTGTTGTTGTTGTCGATTGTACTTTTGGTTAACTACCTGCCTTAGCGTCGTTGTCGTTCATTCGTCGTCGGTCGCTTACGGTCATTTGTAAAGTTCGACCGCCGACTTTGACGTTGACCAACGACGACAGGAAGAACTAAGTGGCGTGTCGACGTCGTACGACATTTTTACACTCCGCTCCACAAGTCCAAATATCTCTTACCCGTTATTCGTCTGTTAAAAATAATTGTCAAAAACCTAACGACGTCGACGTCGAGAAATGTTTACCGAGTGACCTTCGACGCTCGTTCCAAGTCGGTTGCTGTTTCGACAAGTTGCAGCTGTAAAATCAGCGCTGGACACTCACCTATTGAGCAATTTTCAATTTCGATTCGCGCCGAACATACATTTATAATTCGTTTTGATGTTACCTTCGATCGGCGACGTTGTTCAATTGTAATTGAAACGTCGCATTTAGTTTGTGACGATTCGTACGATTTATCGTCGCCGACCATCGGTCGACGACGACGCGACAGAAATTGGAGATTTCTTATAAGTGGGTCGTTCGTTCGTCGTCCGTACGTGATTGAAAAGGATTAAATTAATCTGAATCGCTGAAAATTTTTACTTTGCATTTTGTTCATTCGTCGTGGTTCGACAAATCAATTTTTTTCGTCGTTCACCATAATTTACGGTCGTGATTTTGTGTTACGATCGGTCGGCGGAGTTGTCCAAAATGAATGGACGGTTGAAAAATAATTGCCATTTTACGAACGGTTCGCCGTTTGATTTTAAACCGTTGCCCGTAAGATCGTTATTCAGATGAAAATTTTTTTCGTTCTTCAGCGTCGTTTCCGGTCTGTTTTTCGTTTCGTAGTTATTACAACTGTTTTTAAGTTTGCTTTTTTGCTTGAAAACTACGATTATGTTTTTCCCTCGTTTCAGACGATCAAAGAACATATAGAGGCGGTCGAAGCTAATATAAACAAATTGGAACAACGTCAGGGCGACGTTAAAAAATCGGCGTCGAAAACCGACAACGATCCGGCGAAAGTCGACGCTTTAATTAAATCGCTACGTTTACATTTAACGGAATTGAACGAAACGTATAATCATCGCGTAAAGTAAGTTTAGACAGTGACGTCATCAATTGCGAAACTAGCCGTGACGTCATACGCCGGGTCTATTCTTGTACGGTTCATTCGTAAGCGACGAGAATTATGGTTTATAAGCAAGGTTTACTGTCGAGCTAAGCTAATATGGTTTTTGTTTTTAGTTTCAAGTTTCTCAATTAGGATTTGTCATTCAATGCGTCGATGCACGTTTCACCTTTTGTTTATTTTCTATAAAATTTAATCCTTTTGCGCTCGTTAACTAACGAGCGATTGTGCATTTACGTTTCGATTTTTTTGCTCAGATCTTACGAAACTTCGTTGGATAATTGGCAAATTTTTCATCGTAACGTTCATTCGATCGGCACCTGGTTGGAACAAACGGAAAACCAATTAGTCGAATGTCGCAAATCGGACGCTAACACGGATTCGGAACGAGCCGAGTTGGTACAAAAAGTAGGAAATTTAGCGAATATTCTAGGCAATTTTCACTTGTTTTTTTTCGTTCACGTCGCCGCCCGTCTTTTCTTCTTTCATCAATTTTGACGCATTTTTTTGTTTTGAAATTTATGAAACAAACGCTTCGACGACGTTTGATTGTTGAGAAACAAATTTCGACACATTTTCTATTTTTTCTTTATTTATTCCTTCGCAGGAATTGGAAAAAGGTTTGTATCAAAAAGAAGCCGAATTACGCACGGTCAACAACGTTAGCGACGAATTATTGAAATCGACGTCGCAGCCGGACGCGAATTTATTGAAGGAAAAATTAGAATCGTTGAATCGACGATTTCACATGACCGCCGCGCAAATCGCCGAACGGCGCGAACGGTACGTCGCCGAGCGTCGATAGTGTTCCGTGGATATACGAACTATAGTTGTATAGTGATCACGGTTCTCCGTTGACTTTGTTGCCCTTTTCAGTTTGGATCAACAAAACGATGGCAGCGATACGGAATTACGCGATGAAATCGACGAACTTTTGTTTTGGATGGATGAAACTGAAGCGTTGGTTGCCACCGTCGTTGATCCGTCCGATCATACGGCTTTGGCTGACGTATTGGATCGATTCAAAGTATTTGTTAGTAATGATTTTTTTTTCCAATCTAAACGGCTGTGTTTTTGTTTCGTACAGGAAAAACAAAGTGAACTGCCCGAAAAGGAAAGTAAAATTAATGTCATCGAATCGGCGGCGTCGAATTTCCTGAAATCTGCCACTGTGCCCGATACGGTCAAACAAGGCGTCCGAATGGACATTCAAGAGCTCAGAACTCGTCTTAAAAAAGTACGGTCGAAAAAAAACTGGTTTTACGAAAAAAGTTTTCATTTTTGTTGTTTCGCTAAGGCTGAAAATGACCTGAAATCGAAATCGATCGTCGCCGAAGAGCGGCTGTTACGTTGTTCACATTTTTGGCATAAGTTGAAAGAACTGATGAAATGGTGCGCTGATAAAAAACGCTCGTTGGAAGAATATCACACCGCAATACTTTATACGCCGACCGGCACCGACCCTGGAGTAAAAACGAGCGTTTGGAAACCGGTTTTTGTTCGAAGTTATACCCACCGGTCGTTTTGTAGGTATTGGAAAAACAAATCAACGCCAAGCAAAGCGAAATGGACAGTCTATCGCAAATTTTCGCCGCTATGCGCGACGACGCGAGAAAAAGCGAAACGACGATCGGCGATCAAACTGAAACGGCCGTCCAGAAACTTTTGAACGAATGGGCGACGATTTTGAATTTGGCGGTTATGATGCGTTCGTCGTCGTCGAGTGGCGGTAGCGACATGTCCGACGGCGTAACGACGATGGTCGAAGAACGTTCGCAGATGGTTCAAAAGAACGGCGCCGACCGCGTCGCTTACACGGCCATCGTGAAAGATCGGCGAAAATTAGAGGAAAAAATCAAATCCATCGATTCGTCGACGTCCGAAAGTACGCCCGAACCGCCGGCGCGTTTTCAAGACGACAACGAAGGCGAAACGCCGATCGCTTCGGAGACCGACCGACGGTCGCCACCCGAACCGCCGACGACGTCGAAAACGACGACGACGCAGCAACAGCAGCAGCAGCGAACCGCCAACGTCGGATCGTTAGGATCGGTGATGGATCGCAATAAACCGAATGAACTTTTGAAAGAGTTAACTCAAATGAGACATTGGTTGAGCGACGCCCAGCGTGAAAATTCGGGCGTCATCGATGTCACCGATCAGAAATTAATCAAGGACTGTCTGAGAAAACAACAGGTAATAAGCGACGCGACTACTTCCGACTATAGGTCAATAGGAACTGCGGTTCATAATGTACTATAGTTCATGTCCGATAATTGTTCATCTTATCGATCATAAGTAGTAATCTTTGTTAGTTTCTCTACCACTATAGATCGCGGTTTGATTTTCAGAATTTCATCGATCAGCTGCAGACGAAACGATTACAGTTAATAAAAATCTTGGAAAATGGTCGTAATTCCGAAGTTCAACATAAAGGTACATAAAATATTGTTCTTTCTTTTCCGAGTACGTAATCATTTTTAACCCCGTTAAAAAGTAACGTCGCCCCACCACAATCTGTCTGTTTTCAACGGTGATCGCGATTAAACCGTGAGATTACATATTTTTGAAAATCTTCTTCAAACTACTTCGACTCTCTAAAATGACACTTTAGAACCGAATAAAATAACAAGATTTTAAAATTTTCGGTCGTAAAAAACAAACGTTCGTCGCTCGCTGATGTAAAAGTTGAAGATTTCTTGTTTTGAACTTCTCAGAAGATTTTTCGAAGAAAATTCATTCGTGAGAGACGTCGATTCGTCGTCGTCCGCCGTTCGTTTTTACTTTTTGACAAGTTTGTCAATGTTCAAATTGGAATTTTTTGCTCGGTTTGCTTTCTTCCGGGTTAAAATTTATTTCTTATCGCGCATTTTACAAATTGTTTTCAGCTGCTGCTGCGCTGCTCCGTCGGATGCCGGCGTTAAAAATTCAAGTTCTTTATTTTATGTGATAATAAAATTTTTTTCGCTTCATTTTTTCTTCATCGTACGAAAAACGAATCATTTCGGACATTTTTGCCGTCAGCTCGGGAAATGGCTGCGCATTTTTTCTTTCGCATGGTCGAACGAAACGGCGGCGTTTAGTATTTTAAAAACGAGTCGCTCTCGCGCTGTTCATCGCTAATGGTCGCTTTAATTTTATAGAGTAAAATTTATTAGCCGCGTTTTTTCATCGTTCGACTACTCGACTCGACCGACGCCGATTTAGTTTTCATGTTTTTTCGCTCACCTGACGAGCGCCGCTAATCGCTTGTATTTTTCTAGCCGAAATATTGTCTCGCGATTGGGAACGTTGCGTCGGTCAAGTAGGCAATCGCAAAAAGGAATTAACACAAATGTTAGAAGATTCTCGACGTTGGGATAATTTGAAAGCCGAAATCGAAGTTTGGCTAACGGGCAGCTTGCAAAAAGTTGCCGGCAAAAAAGTGTCCGAATGTACGATTCAAGAATTGCACAAAGAATTAACGACCATCGACGTAAGTTAATTTCGACTGGATAAAATTTATTTTGAAACAGTTTTTTGGAACTGTAGGAACAAATGCTGCAGAATTGAGACTCTGTCCTTGTTTTTCAGCGTTTGCAACCCGAAGTGGACGTTTACAAAATCAAAATGACCGAATTGAACGACGCGTCGAATCGATTGATTGATTGTTATTCGAACGACGATACGACGGCCGTTAGCCAAGTGACGTCCGATTTGAATACCCAGTGGAGTAAATTGAACGACAAGTAAGTTTCAATCGTCGTCGTCGTCAAGAGAAACATGAAAAATGTTTATGATTTTAGTGGAGATTTTCTCCTTCTTTTTCTGTACCACTTAACGTAGTTTTTCAAAGTTATATTTCGTCGGAAAAATTTCTTATTCGATCGATTTCTGATTTTGTTTCGTTTTTTAGCTTGCGCGTACGACGAGCCGTTTTGGAAGCGTCGCTGCGCGGACGGAACGATTTTCAAACGGCGTTCGACGAATTCGACAATTGGTTGAACAAGATCGAACAGACTGGCCAACGACTCGACAAAGATTCGTCGAACACTCAATTCATCAAAGACGCCACTTATCGTAAAGGATGGATGGAAAGGGAAAAAGTTAGTCGCTCGCTATTTTTGCTTTTTATCGTCGTCGTCCCGACGTCTTTACATTTTTCGTCTCCGAATACATTCTTTTCGTGCTTGTTTTCGTTTGGTTTGCTAATGTTTTCGTCGACACAAATGATCCGTAACGCGCGGCTCGTCGCCGAGCGACTTTTGTCGGACGACGACGACGATGACGATGAAATTTTTCTTTTCGGCTTATCTCGTCGTCGAAGCCGGCTTTTTAAGTTTCGAATTGAAAGCGTTTGATTTTACGCTTCATTTTTCGTTGTTCCTATTTTACACCCGCTTCTATTCGTTTTAAAACAAATTTTGCTTACGTTCTTTAAGGATTTACGGGCCGAAATCGAAGCTCATCAAGACATTTTACGTTCGTTGCGCGACACCGGCGGCAATATCGTATTAAGCTTGGAAAAACCGGACGATAAAACGGATATGCAAAATCGTTTGGATTTAATTAATCGCCGATGGGACGCTCTCGTGGAACGAAGTACGAACGTACGACAGCGTCTCGAAACGGCGCAAGAACAATGGGAACGTCTTACGGGCCAATTGCAAGAACTTTTATATTGGATCGAAACGAAGAACACCAATCTATTGGACCAACAGACCGTCGGCGGCGACCTCGAACGCGTACGTAAACAATCGACGTTCGTCGAAAATTTACAACGTGATATGGACGATAAAGAACCGAAGGTCAAAGACGTATTACAATTGGCGCAAAGTTTTTTAATGCAACAAGATTTACGTTCGACGATGAAATATTATTCACCGATGGGCGACGGCGGCGGCGCCGACGAAAGTAAGCGAACGAACAGAACGAAATGTTTTCGTTTCGAAACTGTATTTGGCACTGTATCCACTGATGCCGCTAAAAGGTTTCCAGCGTCGTCGTCGATCGTCGATTTTATAAAAATTTAATCTTTGTGCGATGTTTTTTTTTGTGAAAAATGTCATCGTTGTGCGACGGTTTATGATCATTATCGTCGCGCGACATCGTCGTGCGACGATTTTGTTAAAATTTTTAAACGCCGACCGACGACGACTACGATGTACATCCATCCGGCTTAGCATAACTAGTTAAATTAACAAATCTGAAAGTGCCTAAGCGAACGACGACGCGGAATTTATTTACATAGTTTTTCGTCGATGGCGTCGACCGATATTTAATGAAATTGATTGTTGTGTAAGCTGGTCGTCGAAAATTCCGCCGTTTGCTTGACGCTTGGGGTTTCCCGTTTATACTTTTGGAGAGTTTTTTCGAAACGAAACGCTTGAACGACGATACAAAAAGTTTTTCGAAACGTTTTTAGAAGAAGGCGGCGTGAGAACAAACGCTGCGCGAGTGGCTCAACAAATAAAAGGCGAAACCGATACGTTGGCGGAAAGGTGGCCCGAACTGAAAGACCGAGTTGGACGGTGGCAAAAAATCGTCGAGGAGGCGTTGGGCGTAAGCGGAGAGCGAGCAATTTTTGGATCTTATATTCGTCGGGAACATTTTATTTGTTTACGCAGAAAATGACGTTGTTCGATAAGTCGGTTCAAGATTGCGAACAAGGTTTAACGGAAGCCGAATCGACGAAACGCCAGTGGCAACAAGTCAAAGATCTGAAATTGGACGATCTGCCGAACCAAATGGAACTCGCTCGGGTAAAAAAATTGCCTTTGTCTGGACTTTATCGGTCGAAAACTAGTTTCTTGAGTTTCTTGTTTTTATTTGTCGGAATCTTTATTTTTCTTTGCTTTTATAGTTATCTTTTTTTACCTTCGTAGGCGTACCGAATCAATATCACCAATCAACTGCGACGTCGCATCGACGATGTCAACGATCATAGCAGTCGACTGTTGGCTGATAATATTTCGATAAATCCGGAAACGATAAAAATTTTGGAAGCGTTGAATACGCGTCATAAACAGCTGGAAACGGCGATCGCCCATCGCATCCAAGCATTGGAAAATGCGTTGAGAGATTTCGGCCCGTCGTCGCAGCATTTTCTTCAAGGTAATGCCGTTTGTTTTTAACGACTGGCTAAGTTTATTTTTCGTTGCCGCTACTTTTAATTTTCATTGATTTTTCAGGATCCGTTGTCGCTCCGTGGGAACGATCGATATCGGCGAATCGCGTTCCTTATTACATAAAGTATTGATTCGATTCGATTTTCTGTCCGTTCTTTATTACTTGACGACAGATTGTTTGTTTTTCACTTCGTCATTTGTGCATCTTCATGCATTTTCTCGTAACTTAGTTTGGAAACCGAAAAAACTCAATGGGATCATCCGAAAATGATTGAAATGATGGTCAAATTGTGCGAATTTAACGAAGTGAAATTTTCCGCTTATCGAACGGCGATGAAACTGCGATCGGTTCAAAAAAGATTGTTTCGTGAGTTTTTTATTTTCGATCGTTTCGACTTATTTTAGAGTCGATTATTATCGATTTTCGTCGTATTTTTAGTCGATTTATTGAGTCTTCACGACGCTGTAGCTGTTTTGGCTCAACAAAAATTAACTGGCTTGAACGATAAGACGATGGACGTAAGCGAAATCGTGATGACACTGTTGCCGATCTATGAACATTTGCAACGTAATCACGGAGATTTGTTGAAATCTGTGCCGTTGGCAATCGACCTTTGTTTGAATTGGTTGCTCAATATTTTCGATCCGTAAGCAAACTAAATCGTCGAAATTTTATCGATTATAGTTGTTCACGAACTATAGTTGCATAACGTCTATGACTAATGATTTTTTTGTTTTTCCAGACCCAGAACTGGTCTTATTCGAGTTTTATCCTTCAAAGTTGCCTTAGCACTTCTTTGCCGAGCGCCTTTGGAAGAAAAATACAAATGTGAACATTTTTCTTGTTTTACTTTCTCTGAATTTTGTTTTTAATTGTTACTTTACTTGTAGTTTTGTATCGCCAGTGTTGCAGCCCATCAGGTGGATTGGACCAAAAGAAATTGGCGCTCTTATTGCACGATTGCATGCAGGTAAGTTAAGAATTGAAAAATGAACGAACTTACGAAAATCTAAACAAATTTATGGTCTTTAGCTACCGAAACATTTGGGCGAAGTTGCGGCTTTCGGTGGATCGAACATCGAACCGAGCGTTCGCAGTTGTTTCGAACAGGTACTTTTTATAGAAGACGTTCAATGGATTCATTTTGTGACCGCTGTTCACAATTTCGAGCGCTTTTTAGGCCAAATATCCTCAGGAAGTTACCCTCCAAAATTATCTGGATTGGCTTAAATGCGAACCGCAAAGTTTAGTATGGCTGCCGGTTATGCACAGGGTGGCCGCCGCTGAAACTGCCAAGCATCAAGCCAAATGCAACGTTTGCAAAATGTTCCCTATAGTTGGATTGCGGTAAGATTGTTTGCCGTTCAATTATAGCTTTCGACTATTTTCCATTGATCTACAGAGTTGCCGTTGGTCCGTACACGTGCCAATGGATATAGTTGGGCTTTTTAGCGTCGCTGTCCGTGCTAATATTTTGTTTTATTTTATCAGATATCGATGCTTGAAATGTTTCAATTTCGACATGTGTCAAAATTGTTTCTTCTCTCAACGTACGTCGAAAAGTCACAAAATCACTCATCCAATGCAAGAATACTGCGTCGCCGTACGTTGTTCAAGAAAGTTTTTTCGAATCTCGATTTTTTTGTCAACTTTTTTGTGTTTTTTCCAGTCTACCAGCGGCGAAGACGTTCGCGATTTTAGTAAAGTAGTGAAAAACAAATTTAAACGTAAAAGGTATTGGAAAAACCATCCTCGATTGGGCTACCTGCCCGTTCAAACGGTCAACGAAGGCACGCCAATTGAAGTCAGAAACGTTCCGCCATTTAATCCTCTCACTCAAGTAAAATGCGCTTAACATTACTGACTGACTCGGTCGTTTTTTTAGTTTAGTTATTGTATTTAACAGGATCTTCATACGAACGTCGAAACGTTTTGCGCACGGTTGACCGAATTGGACAAGAGCCAAACGTTCTCCAATAACAATAGCACCGCCGATGATACGTTTTCCGATGACGAGCACGTCGCAATAGCAACTTTGACCAACAGTTTGGCCGCTGATCCTCTGGCCTCGTCGCAGCCGACGTTGACACCCAGATCGCCGGCGCAACTCGTTACGATGATGGATAGCGCCCAACGCGAAGAATACGAGACGATTTTGCGTCAGTTGGAAGATGAAAACCAGTATAAATCGAATTCAGCTAACATTTTTCTTATGATTTTCATATCGCGAACTATTGTTTTCATTTGTAAAGTCGCTTGTTGATGGAATATGAAGAAGTTAAGACGACAGTGGCCGCTAATGGAATCAGTCCGTCAGCCACGATGCAAAGCGTATCGACACCTCAATTGCCGATGACCAACGGCTCGTTGGGTCGGCGCAATGGTCACCATCGATCGACAGGTAGTCTTCAGCCGGCCGCGCCGCCGCCGACGACCGCGGGCAGCACGGCGGCCAGTACCTACAGGGCCGGCGGCGAAATAACCGAAACGGAACTATTGGCCGAAGCCCGAGCGTTGCGCCAGCACAAAGAACGGTTGGAACAACGTAGTAAAGTTTTAGAAGATCACAATAGACAATTGGAAGTGCAATTGAAACGGCTGAAACATTTAATTGACGAAGTACGCTACTTTTAGTTGCTGAAATCTTTGTTTTTAATGACAGTTTCGATTTACGACTTGTTTTTTGTTTTAGCAACAACTAAGCGAGTTCTCCGGAAGCGTTATTAGTCAACAGTCGACGCCGTACACTACCCCCGTGTCGTCGTTGAAGCGAGGATTTAAATTACAAAATGGTCACAGTGAAGGTATTCGTAGTTTATGCAATCAGCTATCACTGTCCATGACACCTTTTTTGTTTTTCCAGAAATTGACAAGTACGACGGCGACCTTCATCACCCGTCGGTGACGTCGAATCGAATCGGCGATCTGATGTCGACCGCTCAAGATTTAGGACGCGCCATGGGCACTTTGGTCAACGCCGTAACGTCGGATGACGAAATGTCGGGCGAAGAACAAGACGATTCGTGATTCGTGCTGCATTCCTTCATTAGTGTCTATTGTTTTTGTTTTATTAATTGTTGAAAAAGTTGTTTTTTAAAGTCGTGCCTTTACCGTCTCCGGGAAATTGTATAAAAGATAATTCACGCTGAGAAGGCAATTTTTAGCTTGGTTCGCTTCTAGTCCGTGATTGTTAACCGTTTTTGGTTTATTTTAATTTGTTTCTCCTTGCTTTTTCTATAGACAATGCTTTTTCAGTCCACTATTTTTTTATATATTTAATTTGTGACTTTCCTTAGTTTTTTTTGTTACTATGTCGACTTTATACTTTTTTTTTCATGATTTCACTTGTGTATTCTTTTCTGCGCTTACACGGTCTTCCTTGATTGTAAAAACTTTTCAAAGAACAGAAATAAAAGTTCATTCAAAAATTTCGCCGATAAGCCGACCTGCTTAAAAAAAAATGCAATTGTAAACCTCACTAGCCTTCATAAAAGTAAATGCAAGTTAATAGTTTTTGCTCGTAAGTCCATAAGCAAGTCCACTTTCTTGCGCTGTTCACCAAAATTAAGGGTGTTTTTGTCATTCGTTAAAATTTAATCTCAATCTAAAACAAACTGAATGATTGATGAAGATGGAAATAAAACAAAAAATCAACTAAATCTATCGCATAAACAATTATAAAACGAACGAAAGAATGAACATTGTTAAAATAGAGAGAAAACGAAACTTTTCTTTGGTTAAAATCATATGCAAACAATCGAATCAAACGAAACCAAAAGTTTTTTCGGTTTGAAAGTTTTCGTCGGCGCTATCCAACGAATCCGCTTGATCATCGACAGCGTCGTCCTCTTCGCCCGATTCACGAACGTTTGAAATTAATCCTGGAATCTCTTCGGGCGGTAAACCGTTGCCGACAAGTTCGAATTTTGTAGTCTTCTTTTCTGAAACAGTAAAAAAATTAATTCCAGAATTTTTTGCATCGTGTTTACAAACTAACCAGGAATTTGATTTCTGACGACTTCGAATATCTTTTTATGATCAACTGGAGAAAATGGCACTGAAACTTTTTCTCCAAGATCAGCAGCATGGTCGTCCAGCGAACCATAATCGAATCGCAAGTAGGGCAGCTAAGTGAAAACGCGACCACGAATTTGTTTTCACACAGGAAAACTAGCAAAAATATGAAACAAACTTTTTCAGCAGTTTCCAGCAGACGGGGCCAATCAGCAGACCCCAACTTTTTTATATTGAAAGCAATGGCATTGCCAAGAATTTTATGCGTCGTCGAAGACGGAACGACGAACGAAAAAAACGTAAGCATCAATTTATAATGACCGGTCGGCAAAGTTGTACTACAAAAAATAAGCAATTTCCAACAGAATCGTGTCTAAAATGGAAATGGATCCATGAATTCTCCATGAAAATGGAGAAAGTTTATTACCTGAAATAAAATTTTCGATCTGAAACTCTTAATTGAAACGTTTTAACATCGTTCAGTGATAAAGTTAGACGTATTTTTTCGCCCGTTTGGCACCACGTAGTCGTACAAAACTTCCTGAAAATTGGTAAAAATAAAACAAGCGAGTTAGTCATTGAATTCGACAGTCGTATTTCCTCACCATTTTTGATCAACTTTTTTTAATTTCGGCAATCCAGAATGAATAAATGACACCTTTTGAACCATTTCCGAGACGAGATTCGCGACGATTTCTTTTTGCTTCCATTCATTTTCATCGACGTCTACGTGGATGTTCAGTTTAAATTGTTTCTTTTTCGGTTTTTGCTCGAAACATGGATTCAAATTCCCGACACTTTGATTTGCGGCAGATTCGGTCAATTTGGAGGCAGGTTTTTCGTTGAAAAATATCTCGTTAGCGACATTATTGCAAATAGGAAGAACTTCGTTGTCAACGACGTTCAGCGGCATAACATCGTCGCCGTTGGAATAGCGCAAACGAATTTTAAACGATACGTCTGATCCGAAATCATTCAGCCTTTCACCTTCGCCGACTAATTCGGCCGAAACGACCAGTCCGTCGCCAGAATCGTCGTCGCGCGTAGATTCCCATAAAATATTACCCCAATGTTCACTATCCATCGAGGACGCCGTCACCGACGACGAAACCAAAGAGCAGGAAATCGCCAACGCCGGTAAAATTCGAATGAACGAATCGGGCAAATAATATAAGGAACCCGTTTTGCATATGTCATAGTCGCCGTAGTCGACGAAAAAAACTTGAACGTCGGTATCGCTCGACGATGATGACTTACTGTAAACGACGGCACGCTGCCAAGCGCCGTTGAAATTAGCGGCGCAAATTAGACCGACGATGACGTCCGCCGGTCGAATGGCGACCAGAGACTTATTTTTAATTTTAGACAATAAATCGGTTTCCACTTCGAACAATTTGGTCGAAAACTCTGCGCGTCGAACGTAAAAACGATTCGGTGTTTCGACCGCTGTCACGACGACGTTGATCGTCGAGCCGCCGAAGGACGATAGCGAGTCGAATTTGAAGGTCAATTTTGTCGACGAGGAACATTTTTTATCGACTCTGGCGTGATTATTCGCAATCGTTTCGTCGGATGAGATCAAATTTTGAAGAAAACTCAAATGTTCGTCGTGCGACGACGCAAGATTTCGTTCCAATAAAGCTTTCTTTAAATCAAATCGAGTCAACCAAATTTTTTCTTTGGTCGATCGTTCGGTGATGACGATGCGCTCCGTCCAAACGGTATTGCCCGATGCGAATTTAACGCCGACGCGAACGTGTCTGTCGATCAATTCGACGTGAACCCATTGGCAAACGTGCGGTGACCAATCGAAATCGTCGTCTTCGAAAGGCCGAACGCCGCTCAAAATGATTTCAACTCTAAAGTCGTCGTCGACGGTCGATGCCATGAAACGTTGAGCGGAAATAATTTTACGAATTTTCACGAAGATTTGTTGGCCGTTGGACGGTAGAAACGAGTCTCGCCGTCGATCGATGTCCATGAAAACGTGCCGATATTTGCACAAAATTTCGTTTGTACAGTGACCGAAACATTTCCACAGTGGGCATAAACGAAAACGTTCGCGTTCTCGATGCATGACGCTTATTCTTCCGGCGATGAATTGTTTTAATTTCTTCGGCACATGAACGTTCAATCGTTTCAAATATCGCTCGACGTCCGGAGATTGAACTGCGTTCGCTTCGGTTACGAATATGATTTGACGCCCTTGCGACGCATTTTTTTGACCGTTGATCATAAAATGCCGGCGCATTAATATCCATCGACGTTCGAATAAAGTTTTTCCGCCTTGATCGATGTCGCCTAAATCATAATGGATCAACACGTCGACGTCGTCGTCGATTGACGTCGACGTCGACTTGTTGAACAGACTGCGATCATCGACGACTGATAAGCACGGTCGATCGGCGGCGTTCCTCTGATATGAAATCGGAATATTTTTATCGTTTAAAAAATTTTCCACTTCCTCGGCTACGTACGAATTTGCGACGATAACGACGACGGTCATCGCAGCAAATTTGCACGAATCTTTCAGCAACAGTAACAAGCGTTTATTTTTATCGGACTGTTTCATAACGACGACGTCCGTCGATAGTTTCGCACAGACGCTGGCTTCCATCCACGGATGAACAACGACGATGGGCCGAAATTTTTTTATTATCGAGTAAAAACGTGCTACGCCGTTCGTCCATTGTTTTCCGCACGCGACAAATTGCATTGTACGCTGCGACGGCGACGTTCGTTGAGCCAAATTTAAATTAATTTCTTTTAAAATGTTTTCAAATTGACATTCGAATGTTTCCAATAAAACGTCGACGTCGTCCAATATCAAATGTTTTAAACGGTTTAAATTCGTAAACGTATTTTCGTCGACGGCGCGCAGAAACGCCGGCGGCGTCGCGATGACGATCGAACAACCGTTGAGCAACAATGGATATTGTTCGCGTTCATCACCGTTTCCGTAAATGACGGCCAAACGTAAATCTTTTACGAGTAGCCGGCAAAATTTCGCAACAGATTCAGCAGTTCTCCAAGAAGGCACCGAAAAACAAAAAAGTAAACTGGACAAAGGACAAAAATTACAGAAACTTTAAATGATTAGTCCTATTCGAAACAGTTGCAGTTGTACAGTCGCTTATAAACAATAGTAGTTTGTAAACTACAGCTGCTTATGAACTATCGTCGCTTATGAATGTAGACGTCTGCAATAGTCGTCGATGAACTGTAGACGCCAATAAACTGTAATTGCAACGAACTGTATGTATTTACAACCATAATATCGCTTGTGAACTGCACATTTACTAAAATCAATGCAATCGGTCCGTGTTCTTCGTTATCGTGATCGAAATTAGAATCGTGCCCGTTTCGATGATTCACAAGCAACGTATTTAAAATCGGAACGACGTAACCGAGCGTTTTTCCCGAACTGTACGGCGTTATGCAAATTACGTTTCGACCCCGTAACACCGACCACCATAGAGACTTTTGCAACGCCGACGGTGCCAAGAATTTTTCGTTTGTCATCGACTACAAAACAAATTATAAACGTAAAAATTTATTTTTTAACTAAACTGTCGTTAGATTTTCGTACTTTTTCGATTTTATCGTCGAAATGTGTCTCGGCGTCTAAATTCACCGGTTTACCATCACCCGCAACCATTATCGAATCGAAATCGTCGTATTTTCCGACATTTATCGAATCGTCCCGGTCTAATAAGTTCGAATTCATGCCGATTTTCAGCATTTGTTGTCCTGAAACAAAAAACGGACTTTGTTCGAAGCCCAAAATTGATTTTAAAATTAATTTACCAGCAAAATTAGCAAGGGAAGAGGCGAAGAAACGATTTCGCAATAATTTCCCTCAATTGTTTGCTGTAAAGCGTTACAATAACTGTTGTGATCAGTAGGTTAGTTTTTCGGTTCAAATTCTGCGCTTAAAATGTGCATCGAAACTTTGTTCTATGAGCAAAGGTGTAAAAATTTAATAATAGTTAGATCCTGCGTTTTTTTATCATAAGGTTCCACAGAGCACGCGATATTTTTAATTAACACTATTGTCCAAGATACTTGTTCAGTTTTAATTTCTCTGATGACATTTTCTATTATTAGTCGAAAACGTTACATACTGGCAATTAAGCAAAAAAGCTCTTTGAAAAACACAGCAAAAGGTCTGCGCGACTAGTTGGATGGATTTTGCCTATTTTATTGGCAGGTTTTATTTTTCTTTGTATAGATTCCCCCACAGGGGATCGGCCGATCCTGGAGGTACTACAATACCAGCCAGGCCTTCCCGCAGTTGGGACAAGCAAGCTCACGCATCTGGCCAAGATCCACAAATCAGACTAATCTCAATGTGACCACATGGGTCACGTAACGCAGATTAAGCTGATAAGAACAGATACTACACTTTGATCTTAGCCGAAGCCGAGAAGCGATAAGTAGTGCAATTTGCTCCTGACGCTATGTAAATCTGAAGCATCAAAATGTTTGGAACAATTCAATTCACATATTACTTTCGTGCGCGCTATGAAGTGCAACCTGTCTGCTTTTCAGCTTTAATTTTCTAAGTTCGATTAATCGATCAAATTTGAATTTTTGGAAAAATTTTTCACTATGTTACATGAATTTTAACCTTTATAACCATCAAAAAATTGTAAACAAAAAATCAAAAAAATAACCCATCAAACCATCAAAAAAATTTAACCTTTATAACCAACCCATCAAAAACTTGTTCGAACTTTGACTTTTTCTCTTGCTGAAGCACTATCCAGCAAAAATCATGAATTGTCAGGTTACTTGATAAAAGCGATAATTTATTTGACTCGCGGTCATATCCTCATGCGTACAGCCGACATCATTGTTCCTGTACCTTCTAGAACAAATCTTGAATGCAAACATCCAAGAGTCAGTTATGTGGTTCAAGCAAATTTTTTTGAATAACTGCAACTGTACAAATCCTACAGTTATTCATTGACAATATTTGCACAATGCCCTGTGTCGATAGTCGACAGAAAAACAGATGTGCCAACTACTTAAAATATTTTTTCAGATTTATTTTTTGTCCACTGCTCTTTGTAACTTAATAATCACCGTCAACAGAATTTTACTGGCATCTTTTTAAAAACCTTAGCTTTTTCAAACCGAACACCAAAAAATATACTTTTATACAAAAACAAAAAACGTACGAAAGCGTAAAAATTTACGAAAAACGCAAACATTAATTTTACAACTCTTTCCGAAAAAATTGATAAATAGCTAAAAATAATTAATTAAAATCGACACCAAACAAAAAACAACAATTTTTTTGAAAGAAATAAAAGTAGAACAAACGTAATGGAACAACCAATAAAAAAACTCTCAAGGCGAAAAGATTTCAAGGCTCGATAATTGAAAAAATTTGTCGAAGACTGTCGGCGACGCTAAAAAAAGTTTCGTGGCGCGTTTCATCGCCGATCGAACAAAAATCCTGTCCATTTCCGATTATCATCAGGCACAAAAGTTAAATGCACCAAAAAACAAGGAAGCAACGATTGAAATCACAATTAAATAAAAACGTAAAAAACCCATTTTCAAACGTAAACAGCCGAATCGGCGGACTTTTCGTTTTGCTCGTCGTCGTCGTCCGACGGCGGCGATCCGTTGCTATTTTTCGACGCCGTCGTGTCGACGACGTTCGTCCGATTGGCACGAACATTGTATCGACGACCGCCGATGTTTTCGCCCGTCGACGATGAATTAAATATTCGATGCCTATAATCGTAATCGTCGTAGTCGTCGCCGTCGGTATTGATGCGAAGAATGTTCACGTTGCCGTACACTTCGTTGTTATTATTAACGCCGCCGCCGACGCCGTTGATATTAGGATTGGATGGCACGAGACTATTGTAGGACGTAATATTAGCAAAATTCTTCGGATTATTTGCATGATTACTATTCGTTAACGTCGACGCGCGCGAAGCGTTCGACGAATTGAAGCCGTATTTCGACGAGCTGACCATCGACGACGACGACGACGACTCGTTGACAATCGTCCGTCGACATTCATCCGAATCGACGTCGACATCGTCGCCTTCTTCTTCGTCGTGATCGCCGTCGATGCCGTCCTCGTCGTCGTCGTCTTCGTATTCGTATTCCATCATCATCATCGACGTCGACGCTTGATCGTCGTATTGAAGCCCGCCCGACGCTTTGTATTGTTCGAAGACGGTTTCCAACGGTGGTCGCGAGTGGGACGCCGGCGGAATATACGTCGGACATCCGTGACCGTCGCTGTCGAAGAAACGCCGAAACGTAAATTCGTAGAAGGCGTGATCGGAAAACGGTATCGACGAAGCGCTATCTTTCAACGTGGGCGGATCGGCGCGCGGTTCGACCGGATCAAAATTCGACGTATCGGTTTCGTGCAATATTTCCGGCCGATACGGCGCTTTCGTATTACGCAAGTTGACAAAGTCGATGCCCTAACAATGAGAAAAAATACAACTCTAGTTCATAATAAGAGCAAATAAATGGCAAGTGAATGACTATGCTACAGTTAGCTAGCCAACGAGTGATCAAAGTAATGACTATAGTTTAAAAACAAACGAGCAACTACAGTTGACGCCAACAAGTATGTCTAACTGCAGTTGCATGGAATCCATGAATGCATGAAGATGCTGACCAAGGAGAGACTATAGGCCCAGTAGCCAACGAGTTAGCGCGCAACTATAGTTGACACCTACTTTAAAAAACGGATGTCGTTTAATATCGGCAGCACCGGGTTCGCGACCCAAACGTTGTTCCGTACCGCAACAAAGTCGTTTTATAAGATCTTTCACTTCGCCGCTGAGACGAATGTCCGACGGAATTTCGAGAGTATTCCTCCAATTTACAACTTTTATTTGAGTTTCTTCCGGCGTGTGCGCCAAAAACGGCGGATGGCCGACGACCATTTCGTACAGAATTACGCCGACCGACCAATAGTCGCACAAAAGAGTATGACCTGAAGGAACGAAAAATCGTCACGGTAAGGTGTCGGCCAGCGATGAAAATCGGTTTTTACCTGTTCGTAACAAGACTTCGGGCGCAATGTAGTTGGGCGTGCCGACCAACGAATGAGCCTTTCGTCGTTGCTTTTGATGTCGATAATCTAAAAGTTTATGATCGGCAGTCGGCTCTCTCATCTGCAATAAATCGAACGAATCCTGATGAGCGTGACCTGCAAAATAAACCTTGTTTCTATTTATAACACGATACGTTTGGAGGAAAAACAAATTTCGTGTACCCGGCAACACCGGTTCGTTGGCGTAACGTTTCCAATCGTGCGTCCATCGCAATCCCGTACATAAACCGAAATCAGTTAATTTTATATGCCCTTTGCTATCAATCAATATATTATCGGGTTTTATATCTCGATGAATAAATTTCAATCTGTGTACACTTTCGATTGCGCAAACCAGCTCCGCAATATAAAATCTAAAATAAAAAAAATGTTCGGATTCTGTGTTTGTCGAATGTTGTTGTTCAAATTTCAGTGAAATACAAATTTCGCGTCGTCTTATTTGTTTTTACCTCGCTAAAGATTCTTCGAAAATGCTCTTTTTAATTAACAAAGCCATCATATCACCGCCGGGAATGTATTCCATGATGAAAAATAAATTCTCTTTATCTTGAAAACTATAATACAATTTGACGACCCATTCGGAATTCGCCTCGGATAATATGTCGCGTTCGGCTTTCACGTGCGCCGCTTGATTCTTTTTCATAACGTCCGACTTTCGCAGCGTTTTCATTGCGTAAAGCGCCTTGCTATCGACCTGAAAGCGACGAAGAATTAAAACGTGATGTCAAAAACAAAAAATTTAGAATTTTTTCGCTCGATGGACGGCCTTGATAAAAGTTTTTCTTACTTTTTTGACCAGCGTAACTTCGCCGAACGCGCCGACGCCTAGCGTGTCGATTTTTTTGAACATCGACGAATTCATTCGCTGACGTTTCATGCGTAAATAATTGGACTCTTTTTGCGTCAGCAATTTTCTCATTTGACACAAAACATTCGTCGGCCAAGGGACTTTAGTGATTTCTTTTTCGAACTGAAAAAATTTTTTTTGTTATTTTTAATTCAATCTATATATGTTGAGCGACCAATAATTACCAAGTGACAGTAGGTGTCTCGTGACTATAGGTGTACAACAACTTTTGTTTCTTCAATAACTATAGTTGACAGCGACAATAGCTTTTCAATTATTATACTGTAGTTGTACAGAGACTATAGTTAGTTTTCAAATGAAGTTTGCAAGTAAATTACAAAACAAAGAATCTATTTGGCCGAGGCATACCTCGAATTTTCGAGTTTGACGATCTTTATGCTGCTTGATGATATTTTCGATGTGTTGCTCCATGAAAAACTTGAACGCTTGTGGCGTGCACGGCTTTAGGCAAGATTTAAACGGAGCGCCGGAGGTGCGCGATTGAATGAAACTTTTTCGTACGCTGTCGGGCAGCGGCGATTCGCATCGAACGACGCCGCCGCCGTTATCTGCCGTCGACGACGCCGCGCCTCGAACACCGCCGTCGGAACTTTCCGTCGAAACGGACGACGACGGTGACGCGCCGTCTCTCATGAACGGCTCCGACGCCATGAAAGGATTCGTCGTTGTCGGCGGGATCAAAGGTTGCGTCGACGACGGCGGCTGCATCAGCGACGACGATGGCTGAAACATAGCCGATTGATCGATCGGCGCCGATCGGTCGCCGCCGAAAACGTTGGCGATAAAATTATCCGTTAAAATAATATGATTCTGATCGATGGCCGACGTATCGCTCGACGACGACGCCGCCGAATCGCGTTTACGCGATGGAATGTTATGCACGTTCGTCGGCACTGGGCTGCCGCCGCCCGGCCGTACGGTAAGAACGTTGTTGACCCGTTGAAATAAATGCTCCAAGTATCGAGCGCTGGCGACATTATCGTCGTTCGATGTCAAAACGTTCGAACGCTGTTGATGCGACGACGTCGACGGACCGACGACGTAATCCATCGGTGGGTAATTGGAGCTTTTAGCCGACGAATGTTGATCGTTGTACGACGAATAGTTGATGGGCGTCGTCGGCGAATATTCGCCGCCGAGCGCTTCGATCGACAGTACTTGTTGCCCGTTATTGGCGTTGGCTTCCAGTCTATAATTCTTGGCGCCGTCGCCGACGCCCGACGATTGAACGTTCACACGAACACTGGATATGCTATTCGGATCGAGACGAGCGCTGATGACTTTCGTCGAATGACGTCGTTCGTTATTATCGTACGAAGACGAATCAACACCGCCGCCGTTTTGCAGTTTCATCGGAATCATGCCGACGGCGCTCTGCGGCAGGGGCTTTTCCACTTTTCGACTAACGGCCGTTGCCGCGGGCGAAAAGTTTTGCCGAACGAAACACGAGGTAGATTGCGAATGAACGGACGACGACGAATCGCTGACGTTTCCACCGCCGCCCGACGACGACGGGTAACTGGCCAAATTGACGCTCATGTGACTTTTCTTCATGACGGTCGACGACGACGATTGATTGCTAACGTACGACGACGATTCGATGCTACTATTACTTTGCTGATAATAATTCGAAAGGCCACTCGGCGTCGGTACGACGACTAAACCGCCGACGTTAGCTAAACCCGTTTTAGCCATGGGACTAGGCGTACGTTGTTGATTCGACGACGACGACGACGACGCGCCGATAGCGTTATAGCCGCTCGCCGACGACGATGACGGCGTCGAACTGTAGTTGGCGGATTGGTTGAAATTCTGCGGCATGCCGTACGAAGACTGTTGTTGTAATTGTGTTCTTCCTTGGGGCGTCGGAATTCGCGGCGGCATCGGACTTTCGGAACGACTGCTATTACTGTCGGCGTTGTCAAAACTCGGTTTACGTTGGACTAAAAACAAAAATGTTCACTGGCCGTAGTCGTTGAAAGGCTATAATTGTTCAATATCTATATAGTTAATCGTTGACTAAAGTTGATTACTGGCTAATATTAATTCTATAGTTGATCATTCACTATAGTTAAACGCTGGCTACAATTGATAATGAACTATATTTGTGGGCTGTAGACAGTTATCACGAGCTATAGTTGGTCACTGTTTATATTTTAGTTTACTGAATTTAATGAATCATTGGGCTATAGTTGAACATTTGATCTGGTTATTATTTGTCGCTAGTTTATCACTGGCTATGGCTACTATAGTTGCCGTACCAATCGTCTTCGTCGGATCGTCAGTGCGAAAAACGTGAGCGCTATTGGTTTTTAATAGAATATCAACGGCATTAGTCAGACCTCGAAACTGAGTCAATTTTAACGCGTACCATGCGGCGTCCTGAAAAAATAAATAAGTATCGTTCAACGTTAGTTAATCACTCGCCTAACTATCATTTATAGCGCGACGGCCGACGATGTTGACTTTTTGCTTGCTTGCGTGCTTTGCTGTACAGTAAACGGAATGGAATTTTTATATATGATTTCATTTTGCGTGTGTCAACAACGAAAAACGCTTCAAAATTTGTTCTCTTTTCTTTCTTTCTTTACTGTCTGATAAGCGTGCAAAACAGGCCGCACGACGAGTACGAGAAAAAAACTTGAACGAGATTTTCGATATTCCCCAACGGCGTCGTCGAGCGAACGAACAATGGGACGTATTGCTGCGGCGTCCAACGACGGTGATGTTGCGCGGAATGTGTTTCAATAGCAAAGAAGAAAAACAAGATTTTTTATTCGAAAAGTTTCATTTCATCGTCGGAAGTTGGAATGTTGGTCGATTCACACGTAATAAAACGTACGCAGAACAACGACGGCGCGTGGAAATTTCGAACGCGTAACGTAACGATTATTGAACACGCGCTCGTCTCAACCGGTCCATATTTTGAATCGGCGACGTTTCAATTGAAAATTTGTTGTGTGTATGTGTGTTTTTTTTGTGCATCCGACGCGTTAGTTAGTTGCCGAGAAAAAGTAAACACGAAAGTTTCGATCAACCACGGACGATCATCGATGAAACAAAAATAAGATGGCCGATCGGCGGTGATGAAACGAAAAAAGCGGACCGACCGACCGTCGATGATCAAACCGTGAAGAAACTTTTTCAGACAGTCTGCTCGTCGTCGCATCGACGACAACAATGACAAACGAGATATAAATGTGTCACATTTTTTCGAGCCGACACCGAATAGACTGGCGCGAAATCGCGTTGTACGACCGCGCGACCTGGAATATTTTCTACGTCGACGACGCACGACGACGACGGACGAACGAGAAACAAATATGCAACGCAAAAAGTGACTAATTCCGCTCAGTTTTGATGGGCAACTAGTCACTGAACAACTAGTCAATGACCAACTATAGTCACTGGATAATTTTATTTAATGGACAAATTCTCATGAAAAACTAAGAGTAGACGACCACCAGTAAAATGACAACAGTCGTCGACGGGCAACTGGCGTCACTGGACAACTACAGTCAAATTAACAATATGCGTTTTCTGTTTTAACAACGAATCGATGAAAACGACTGCACGAAATAATGAGAAAAACGATCAAAACCGCGCCGGAGGCGAAAATGCACAAAAACGATCGAACCGAATCGAAACGAGAACCTAAATAACGCCCGTCTTGATCGGTGAGGAGGCTCGAACCACGAACGAAAACCTCGGCAAAAATGTCTACGCTGCAACAAACGCGCACGGCGTCGTCTTCGTTGGCACCGATTTTCGAAAACGTCTTAACGAACGTTCGGCGAGGAATTTTTCGAATTCTTCGGCGGCTTCAAATATCAAGCGGTATTTCAGCCGATGGAACATTATAAACATTCCGCTCGTCGTCGTACGACGATCTGCGAGGAAAACATTCTTTCTACATAATAATCTACTGCTAAACGCCAACGTCGGACGACGCGAAACGCAAAAACGACTCGAAAACAGTTTAAAAAATCAAATTTTGTACGATCGAAAAACAAAAAATCTCACTTTATCGAATCCCATCTGCACCAAAAGGTCCAACAATGAAATTTCTTGTTGATTTATTAAATCGACGCCGCTGCCCGTCGTACCCGAACTGCTCTCGCTGGACAACGTGTCCGTGTTGCCGGCCGGCAAAAAACTATTATCGAACGGCAACAAACTTCTTTTAATTTGTATTAAAGCTTCTTTTCGATCGGGCCGAAATAATTTCAATCCGCAATTGTTATTGGTAGACGTCGACGACGATGGCGTCGCCGTCGCCGCCGCCGACGACGTCGGATCGACGACCCTGAACGGTTGTTGTTGATTTTGACCGTTGGGCGTCGCCGACGTCGGCGATGATATAATAAAATTTTGATAACCGCCCGACGACGATGACGAATTCGAAATTTGACCGTTTTGAACGGCCGCGTAGCCGCGAGAAGGTCCTAGCGAGTCGCGAATATCGCGTAAATTCGTCTCCGTCGGTCCGTTTTTAGAATTTTGCGCCGTCGACCACGACGCCGACGACGTCGACGGTACGTAACCGTAATCGTTGGCCGTTTGACGGTTATTCATGATTTTTTTTCAACGTCGTCGTACGGCTAAAATTTTGTTTTTTAATGCCGTAGTCGTACGACGATAAATATTTTTAGTAAATTCCATTTCTTTTAGTCATAAAATAAAATTTCCGTAATTTAAACTAAAAATCCCTAATCCATTAAAGTAAAATCCATTTTTTTGTTTTCCGGCTGCGTCGTGTGGTAAAAATGAATTACGGTTTTAAAAAATCCAATTTTCTAACCGAACTAGGCCTGAAAACGCAACGCAAATTTAAATTCATTGATGGATTTTTTAAAAAATAAAAAACCGGCCCGAAAATAGTTAGGTAAAACAAAAATAACGTCACCGCCCGTCGACGATCGAACGAACGGAATGTTACGAAACAATTTTCAATAACACAAAACAAAAATAAAACTATAACTTTTAATATAAACCGCCGCCGCCGCTGCAACGCCGCTGTCCGAGTCGCTCAACTCATCTATATTTAAAAATTATTAACGCATCTTTCTATCGAACGACGACGACGAGCGACGGCGCAAAGGAATTTGCGAAAAGAAGAAAACTAACGCAACGCCGCCGTGCGTGCATGTTACAGCAAAACTTTTCTGCCGTCGTCGTCGTCGTCGTTTAAAAACACAGTAGGCCGTTTCAACTATAGTCAACTGTAGTCAGTCGTCCGTCGTCGCCCGGCATCGCAGCCAAACTAACGTCGCCGTACGTCGTTCTAGTGGCGGAGAGAGCAAAAATTTTGCATTCCAACGACGCTGACGACGACGGCGCGAATGACTCTCATTGTAAATACGACCAACGCCGCTGCGCAGCGGCAACGGCAGAAATGTTGTCGTCGTTCGTTCGTCGTCGTCGCCCGTTTTGTGTCGTTTTTATTTCGTCGCTCGATGGTCGACCTTTTTATTCTCTTTTCTTTCTCGCCTTAACGTCGTGGCGTCTCGGCGTTTCGGTTTTGTTTAACAGCCGCAAGAAGGAATTTTTTTTTCTTCGCCGGTCGACCGACGTCGCGCGTAGCGAAACAGCTGCCCGCCCGCCCCCTCCCCAGTAAGCGAGCGCCGTGGTATCGACGCGTTTTAGATAAGACGCCAGATTAATTACGCAATTATGAAATTGGAGCAGCGTCTAGCAGGTTTTTATCGCTAGCGCGCAAATATGCCAGGAATGTCGTTGTAATGTCAAACGGTAGTAAACACGGTCTAGAAAAAAAACGAACACCGATAACGCGCCGAAACACAACTGATAAAACTAATAAAACGACCGCAAAATTTGTAAACAGTGTCTAACTTGTAAAATAGCTTGTAAAATGAAGTTGTCCTGGAAATTTTAATTGTTCGGTTATATTTTTATAATGACTATGTTGGACATTGTCTATAGTTGTCCATTGACTAATTGTTCACTGAATACCAGTTGTCCAGTGACAATAAATGTCCAATCACAACACTAACCCATCTCGCCCGTTTTCCGGTGGACTACAGTTGTCCAGTGACTATAGTTAGTTCCCTGACTAGTTATCCAGGGAAATGTTCATCACGATTAAATGGAATATCGGGAAAAAATGAATCACTTATTCTACACTTTTCACGCCAACTAAAACAAAATTAACGTTCAAACGTTTACTTTTTTAGTAACAAATTGAAAACGTAACGCGGGAATAACTAAAACAAAACTCAAATTCAACAACAAAAAAGTTAAAACAATTTTAAATAATTAAAACAAAAATCAAGCAGTGGGACGAGCATTCATCGACGAAAATCGTTCAATTCGATTTTTATTTAATGTTTTCGAAATAAATTTCAGCCTCCTCCGCCGCTCGACAACAGCAACATTTTCGGCAATTCGTACACGACGATGATTTCCCCGTGTCGTCGTCGTCGACGCCGATTTCTTCGAATTTACGTTTCGTCGTCAACGGTCTCGGACTGAACGAAGTGCAACTGAAATAATTCGTATTGGTCGACGAATTCGGATTTATTTCCAATAAAGGCTCATCGTCGATGCGGCGCCGTTGCGACCTCGTGACAGGGCCGATTTTGGTCACGCCGATCGATTTATTGCGGAAATTTTGATCACCCACGAAATTTTTGGTTTTTATCGTCGAAGGGTCGTCGCTTTCAACGCCATCGGCTTCGTCGATAGTTATCAACCATTCGGCGACGCGACGATCTGTCGGTAACTTTTTTCCATCCAATGAGTGCAAAATATCTTCGGTGGTCGTCGCCGTCGGTCGGCGATCAGGTCCGCTAAAGTTGGCCGATGTCGACTTAGACTTATCGCCGAGTAGATTCAAAAGTTTGCACGTTAAAAATCGAATCGAATCGTCGGTCGTTACGTCCAACGACGTATTTAAAATCGATTGCAAACGAACGTCCAACGAATGAACGACGAAAAAATCTACAGTTTAAAAAAAGGCGACTTTAAAAGAAATTATAAGCGCAATCGTGTCTAAAAAAATCGCTCACCGACGTTTTTTTGCTTGATCATCAGACAAAATTGCAAAACGTACGTGAACAACGTATCGCACTTTGAAATCCAATGAACTTGAAATAATTTCAAGACGAATGTCGAGAAGTTGTCGTCATCGTAGCACCAACGACCTGAAAACAAAAAATGGACGGAAAACTATGCCGTCGAGCGAAATGGCGCAGGAAAAACGTTACGTACGGTTCAAAATCGAGTATAACAACGCGAAACATTTTTCGAATGCAGAAATGATGTCTTTCGTTATCGAATCGTCGTCGTTGGAAAATTTATAGACCATCGAATTGGCGCATCGATACAACGCCTTGACGCCGTTCATTTTTTCAAATTCCATAAACAATTCGTCTAGAAAAGAAAATTCGACGTTTTTTCAAGCAAAAAGAAGAAAGAAGAAGCAAAAAAATATGCTAATTTTGCTCTAATTACCGTTCGATTTCAGCAAAGCTGCGCCGACCAAGCACGCTCGATCGACAATGATCGGATTGCGTTGATGAAAAAGACAATCGACGACGACGGGTATAAGCTTTCGGCAATAAATTTGATTTTCAGCTAAAAACAAGTGGAATAAATCTTTGCTCACATGAGATAAAACAATGCAAATATACCGTTCGTCGGATTCGTTAAACACGCCGTTAAACAAACGGCGGCGCTAGTCGAAAATTTATGTTCGACTTTCAACGTCCATTCGACGATGATTTTCAGCACTTTCAAGCATTTCGTATCGCGGATCAATTTTTGACAAAGTTCTGTGAAGATGACGTTCAAAAATTGTTTTAAAATGATAAATTTAGTTTACTCGATCGACGACAGGACGCCGTTAAAAAATACATAACGGACGCCAGAGGTTCGACGGCTTCGACCTTATTTAAAATTCGTTCCATACGTTCGAACAATTGTCGATCAACGACGTCATCCGAAACTTCTGCAAAAACGAAGAAAATCATTTTAAGTAGAAAGAAACATTTTTTGAACCGAATGGGAAACGCTGAAAAAAACTTTCACCGTCCATATTATTCGCAACGATCGATCCCAGTGTCGTTATGGCGCATATTTGCGTTGATTCGTCGTCGGATTGTTTTATTACGTCGATCAACGGCGATAAGTTTTTGACGATTTCTAAAAAATTCTATTATGCTTGATTAGTCGAATTCTTTCCGAAACAAGTAAAAACTTCAATCGAACCGTGGCTATCGTCAGTCATGGAGACGTTGTCAATTTTTCGAAGAATTGCTTTTTTGACGTTACCGTTCATTTCCGTAACCAAAATTCGCATTAAATTATTCAAACTGGTGCCTAAAACGAATCGTAATAAAAAATATTCAGTATCACAACGAATTTCAATTTACTTTCACCGCTGACCATCGATCGGATAAGGACCATCGGTTCGCAAGAATCCGAAAAGCGACGGGAGATTACACAAAAAAGGTTGAAATTTTTTTAAAAATATGTTTCAAGGGTCATTTTTAGAATGACAAAAAATGACCAAAAAATCGAAATAAAAAAAAACAAATTTATTGTAATGAAAAATTACACAATTGAAATAAGATATCACAGATAAAAATTGCACAGCCAAGTTTTGGAATCATGAATAGGTGGAAATAGTCATGCAGCACAGAATAAAAAAATTGCTGGAAAAATAAAAATATTAAAAAGTCTTCCTGCTTTGCAAGATCGCCAACGTCTTTTTTGTCTTCACGGCAACATTCGGCAACATTTCGGCGGTCCAAAATTGCAAAAACTACATAAAACGACTTTCGACGGCGATAGCGATCCCGCGGCGCCAGTGTGCACGCCGCCGCCACATAAAATACAACTCGGCGTGAATTGGCTATTGTGTTGACCGCACAAAAGTCCGTCGCTGCAATTTCCGAACGACGAACAAATCGTGCATCGCGTCGTCGATCGATCAGTGCAAACGTTGCAAACGTACGCGTTGGATTTTCCTTGGCTACTGGCCATACTTCCGCATCGAAGATCCTTAACACAAAAGATTTGTCAAATTTCAACTATAGTTGATTTTTTTAGGAACTATAGTTGCTAGCCTTCATAGCTATAGTTGTCTGTCTACTACTAGGGCGAGCAAACTTTTTACTTGAAAGAACTTTTGTTTCGCCATCGCCGGCGTTATAAGTTTTCCACCTCGATGATCGAGAAACAAAAAATTGATCGCCTTTTGTTTCTGTTGAGATTTTATCAACCAAAACGGATGTCGCTCATAAAACAGCAAACGATCGCTCGTACAGAATTTCTCGTAAAATTCTGCTAGGACGGCGGCCAGCGACAAGTAAAGTTTGCCACCGTCGTTGAATAAATGTTTCTGGCAAGCCTAAAAAAGATTCACGTAAGGTACTCAAGCGGTGCATAAAACTTTCTCAATCGGTTCAAAAACTTTCGCATTCGGTCACTTTTACCTCTCGCAACGATTCGTGTTTGAAATTAATAATTCCATTGTTGAAACTTAAAAACGGTTTCAGCCGAATCTTCAACGCGTTCCACACGGTGTACGGTTCCGGCGTTACGTCGACGTACGAGCCGAGCAACGACGGCGCGTAATTTTCGCCAATGCCGATAGTTTCCAACGTGAGAAATTTGACGAATTTTTCGACATTAACGCGCGCGCCCTCGTCCTCACGGATCAAACGATCAACGACGTACCACGAGAGGTCGGTTAGATCGTCGGGCAGCGCCAGTATCTTGTTTTTCAAATTACGAAAATCGCCAAAAACGCGGAGTTCTTCGCAAGCCAACCAAAGCCAGATGGGTGTTCGCTGCCGTACGAGTAAATCCTTCATTTGACTGGCGTCCAGTTTCTAGCAACAAATTTTTATCATGAGATAACTAGACGATGCGAGTTTTGTTTCTTTACCTTTCCAAAACGTGCCAAATATGAATCGACGAAAGTTTTCTGATATTCGTTAGGCAGAGAAGTGAGATCCAAACGGAACGGACCATTGTCTTCCAAGCGGCACGTCGTCGGAATTTCGTCGGCGTCGGCCGACACGATGCATCGTACGTTTTTCGGAAAACTTCTAGGGAACCATTTCAAATGCGACGGCGATTGGGACCAATCGATCTTAAACGAAAAACGAATCCAATCAAAGCGGCACAGAGCAAATTTCGCGCTATGTACTTTGTCCAACGCGTCCAAAACTAGAATCAGTTCATTTTTCGATGCTGCCAATTTAGGCAATGCTTTAGTTTTCCAAATTTCGATTAAACGTTCCCGGTCGACGATGGTCCTATCGAAATCATCGACGCCAGCGAAAATTATCAAACGTTTCAAAATATTTATTTCCATTCCGCTTTCGTTGAACAAACCGATGAAATGATAAAAAACGTGATTTGAATGTTTTTTCTGCAAAAAAAACGTCACTCATCGATCGAATAAGGATAAAAAAAAAAAGATAAAAAAAATTTGTGCAAAAATGCATCCTTTATCACCTTATAACATTCGGAAACGAATTTGGCCAGTAATGAACTCTTTCCACACCCACTTTTGCCTTTGACAAACAAAAAAGGCGTCGTATCTTTGCTCGCATATGGCAGTTTTCCGAATAATTGAACACCTTCCGAATCGTCGTCGATTGTACAATTCAATCTGAAAAACAAACGTTTTCATGAACTATACACTTAGATCAACTATAGACGTCTTGGTCGATAATAAAAAAACAAAAAGTGTCTCTACTTCTCGACAGATGGCGGATCGGCGCCGTCGACGAACATATGCAAATTTTTCAACTCATCCGTCCGAGCGACGAACCACGACGATGATTCGCGAACGAATTGTTCCTGTTTTAGACCGACTGAAGCTTCGTCGAACTGATCGTCTATGGGCGTTTCATTTTTTGGCTTCAAATCCAACGAATATTGTTTCGAAATTTGTTTCTTGAAAAACGTTTTGATATCTTCGACGAAACTTTCGTATTTTTTGAATTTAACCTTCACAAAAAATGAAAAAACTAGTTACGTTTGCAATTTTGATTCAAAACTCGAAAAACTGACTAATTTTCGTCCACTACTTTCATCAAGAGTGTCAAAAACGGGGTCGTAATCGAAACAACCGTTGGCAAAACGAACCTTCAAACGTTTCTTTAATTCCTGGAAAAGTAGCAAAACAATGAGACGAAAGTTGCAATAAAACTAAACATGCTATTAAGACATATGACTGGCTGCAAAACGACGCCGCACCTGTAATTGAGTTTTCGAAAACGGGGAACTTTCTTCGAAATCTTTTCGAAATTCAACCGGTACGTCTTTCAACGCCGTCGTACGACGAAACAGAAAAGCGGCGTTTCGATTTTTGCATCGGTACGCGCCGTACAAAATTTCCATGTGAGTGATTGAAACGTTAGGCACCCAATCGTATTTACTTCTCAGTTCCTCCGTTAAATTTTCCTTGCTTGGAATCCACCCGTATCTGGATCGAAACAAAATTTCGAGAGATAAAGATAAAATGCAGTTAAAAAGTTAATATTTTTCAAACCTATCGCCGATCAATCCCAGGAAAAACGGTTGGCCGTTGGTTTCGGTGTGACACTCGTCCAATTCATGCATGCAAATTTGAACCGTATCGCTGGTACTGGTTTCGGCGGGAACGCCCCATCGAAGATCGACGTCGATCAATATTAAACCGTTTTCGGCACACCAATCTCGCAACTCGGGAAAAACCTGAAAACTTGCAGAAGAAACAATTTTCTCGTCCGCTATGCAACTAAAGATAGTTGTGACACGTTTTTTTGTACGATTGGACCCTTGCCTGTATAGGGGCTGCTTGGGACCCATCTCAGAATTAAAACCTAAATAGCCTATCTTGTAGAGAAAAAATTCTAAGAAACATAATAATAATAATAATAATAATAATAATAATAATGAATTTACTGTTTCCGACCAAAATTACAATCACGAGCTGAATAACGTATCAAGGATAACAGAGTGGGAACAAGAAGAACAAAAATTGTTAACTTAAACTTGTCCCTGAGCTCTAAATGTCCAACTTAACTGATTAGCGGCGGCACGAAAAGTACATATATTTTTCTTTTCAATAACGTTACGTGGTAACAAATTTCAGTATTTTACTATTTAACTACATAGCGGGCTTCGTTTTTTCATTTGGCGAATAGTGATCTATAATTGACTTCTCGGGTCTAGTTTATTTGAATGTTGTTATGTTTTATAACTGGAAATTCGTTTCGGTAGCATGTTTTCTTTTGAATTTGATTATAACGGATTTTTTCGGATTTATCTCCAATCCTGTTGGATCAAATTGTAGCGGTAGACAATTGATTTTGACTTGTAAATCTTGCGGCGATGAGCTGAATAAGACTATATCATTTGCATAGTCCAGATGATGTATCAGTGATGTTCCTACATTGATCGATTCTCTGTTGTTCTGTAACGCCTTATCCAGTACAATATATTGAACAAAATAGGTGATAATGGACAACCTTTTACGTTGTCCCAAAATTCTGGATTAAGGCTTAATAATGTTCGTGTAAATAGATTCATTGTATCCAAAAGTGTAATCGGTCTGTATTTTGAGCAATCAAATGGAGATCCTTTTTTATAGAACGATAGTATTATTCCGTGTTTCCATTCTTGCAGGACACGACCAAATCGAAAAATTGAATCAAATAATCTTTTTATCCATTTAATTGAAGAGCGTGCACATTTGAAAAGATCAATGGGAATTTCCGAGCTACCAGGCGCTTTAAAAGATTTCATTCTTCTCAGGCAATACTGTATTCCAGTTCGACATTTTTATGTTCATTGCTTCATTTCCAGATTGGGTCTGGGTGTTTTCTGGATTCGGATCATCGAAGTATTCTGAATAGATTTCTTTCCATCTTGTTAGTTGATCGTCTAAGTCCGTCAGAATTTATGTATCTTTGTTCCATATTGAGCCGATCGGTTGTAATTTTTTGTTGCAGAGGGTTTTCTTTGTTCTAAAAGCTATTTGAAAGTTTTTCATTTGCCATGAATCGTTGATGATTTTCGTCTGCGAATCAACCCAATTTCTTTTGTCTATTAAGAAATGTTTCTGCATTAATCTTTGTAGCGCTTTAAATTTATTCAAGTTCTGTTTCGACATGGCTACGAGGTATTGACATCAAGCAATTCTTCTACGTTCTATCAAATGAATGTGTGGTCTGAGATCCATTCTTTCTTTTTTATGAAATTTGTTTTCAGTTTCTGAGTTTCTTCGGTTGCTTTCTTGCATAGAACTGACCATTCTGAGTTTGGCGATCGTAATTCTGTTCGGAAACTGGCAAAATCTTTTCGAATTCTTTCGATATGTTTTTCTTGACTTTTATATATTAGGCGAAATTTTATTTTTGCAACTACCAAATAATGGTCGGAATCTAGCGTTGTTTCCTTCTTATATCTTTAAACGAGTAGCAGAGCTGTTCGGCGCGATGAAAATGTCGATCACTGAGGCATAGACTGCGTTTTGCCACGTCATTTTCTGGACATACTTGTGGCGAAAGAAAGTGTTCATGATCTTGTCTTCGTAGTTTTCGCAAAAGGACAACAATCTCAGGTCATTTGAGTTTGTTCCGTGAATGCCAAATTTTCCGATTGTGCCTTGACGTCTCTGCCTACGTAGCTGTTGAAACCACCTACTACGACTGTTCTTTTTGCTGGTAATTCATTGCAAATGTCCGTTAATTGATCGTAGAAAGTATCTTTTATTTCTGATGATTCGTTCTGGTACGGGGCGTATATATTTAAAACGTGACCAGTCCATTGATAGTGCGTAAATTTTAATAAAATGAAACGATTGTTGATCAATTTCCATCTGCAAATTGTTTTCCATAGACTTTTCTGTACCACAAACGTCACACCGCCCTTACAGTCTTCTGTTGGTGAGTTGAACATTCTGTAGTTATTGACTGAAAATTGACCAAGCCATTTCGATTTCGTTTCTTGTAAAGCTGCTAATTTGATACAATTTTTTGATAATTCTGTTGTTAGCTGTTTCAACCCGCACCATTCAACAATCATACATTCCAAGTTCCAAATTTGAATTGTTTATACTATACAGTGAATTGAAGGCCATTACAATACAATGTGGATGGCCAGTCCACAAGAGAGAGTGTAGAATCCGGAACCACAACAACAGCGGCCTCCATTACAAGCCGCTTCCGGACAAAGGGGACCTCCAAGGGGGCAACCAAGAGCCCCCCCGACGATTGTGATATAATGTACTGTATCTGTAAATTAACCAGTACCTTATTGAGGTCACCTTTAAGTGGGTTCTACGGTAGGGCTTTGTGCCATAGTGGTGGTCATGGAGGGCCAAGTGGTTACGTTCGCACATCCCCTCCTTCTACTATATTGCAACTATAGAATGTAAATTATATAGAACGATAGTTCTTATAAGGATCGCTAGCTCATAGTGCACTCACCCTAAGGGGCGAGTAGCACTGGCTCAATGTCTCTGGTGACATGTGTGGGTGGTGGAGAAGTCACCAGCTGCTAGTGTCACCAGGGGCAGCTCAAACAGTCTGACCTGTTGGCTGCAAGGCAGGTTCGATGCCACTCTTTCTCGATCAGGTGATTCACCTGATCACCTGGTGGCTGAAGTCGACCTGTCGGGGAAATTGCTAAACCCCTTGAGTCTTGTTGGAAAGTGGACCTATCGTCGAGTATCGTTTTTTGCGAGTTTACTGTACTTTTTGGAAATTTGTGCTTCCCGTTTTTCATAATTTGGTCCTAAGAAAGAAAAAGTGACATGGAAAAACACTTTTAATTGTTAAATTTATTTAGTTTCCGCAACAAATTATACAAAAATCACATAAAATTAATTTCAAAACGTCAAAAAGGGTAAAAAGTAAAGGAACCATGTAAAGAAACTCTTTGTATCTAATAGTAAATGGTGCTTTCTTGCTCGCTAATAGTTTTTCCAGTGAGCCTTCTTGTCGAAAGCGATCCACTTTTTGAAATCGTTCTTTTATTATTTAATTATATTTTGTTCAAATTATATTCTCCCTGAACATCGTGCGACAACCGCCACAGGACCTTCAAGGAACCATCCAGTGGGCGTTTGCCGCCAGAGGAGAACCCCCTCAAGGTTGTACCCTTGCGACAGGTACATCCTTTGTGTAGCTCACCTAAAAGGAAGCTTGATCGTAATTGGTAAAATAGCGACCCACTTTCGTTGTTATTGTTGTCTTCGATATAGTTCCTCAACTATAGTCTTGGCTAATTTCTAGAACCTAAAAGTGCCCGCTGGGTCCTCGGCTTAACCAAAGGTTCTCTAGCTACGTCAGCCTGAGCTGAGTAGATCCGGGAATTAGGGCCTTAGACAATTCCCATTCTACAAGAGCAAATTTTCGACGCGACTGTTCGGGTTGCCGGCTTAGTTTACACGCCTTTCAAAAAACATGGGTTTCGTAAAATCATTCCTGCTCATTTACTATTAGATACAAAGAGTTTCTTTACATGGTTTCTTTACTTTTTACCCCTTTTTGACGTTTTGAAATTAATTTTATGTGATTTTTGTATAATTTGTTGCGGAAACTAAATAAATTTAACAATTAAAAGTGTTTCTCCATGTTACTTTTTCTTTCTGAGGACCAAATTATGAAAAACGGGAAGCACAAATTTCCAAAAGTACAGTAAACTCGCAAAAAAACGTTTCACTGATTTACAGCGTCGTGAACTATCGATGAACAATAGTTGAACTATCGTTGCCATAGTAAAACTATAGTTGAACAGCCGTTGAACAATATGAACTATCGGTGAGTTTCAACTATAGAACAAATCAAAAGTTGCTACCTCTTTTACTAATACGTCTCGTTCTGTGTGACAATCGACGAACGTCGATGATACGAAAATTCTAACGACGTTCGAATTTGAACTTTTCGCCGGCATCTTGTTCGTTTGCCGGTCGATTTTTCGCCAAGTTTCGTCGATAATATTTTGAATTTCGTCTTCGTCCGTTACCGACGCGCAATCGACGAATTCTATTAGGTTACCATTTTTGTTTCCGTCGTTTTCGTTAATTAAGTCGGTAATTTCGATTTCCGAAGGACTCGCTCGAATTACTTCGTGATTTTTCGACAAACGACGAAGATCCGGCGGCGTTTTGATTCTGGGCCGCGGTGGTTTCTAAAAGAACAAAAATAGTGTTACAATTTTTCAAGTTACGAATTCAACAAGGGAAAATAAAACAATTTTTTTTGTTTTTACTTCATTTTTCGCGATTGCGGAACCCATTTTTAGTAAATTTTCGTTTTTAGCTAGTGTCGCGCGAATTTTGCGTCTTTTGGTCTCCCGGGTGATTTGAAATAGGTTAAAACGAGCATCATGATCAAAGTAAAATTTTCCGCAATATATTCAAATAGGAGCCATAATTTAAAAAAACTCGAAGCATTTTCTTTATTTTTTTTACAAAATTCTTGTTTTTACGACGTTTTTGCTGGATTCTGAAGCATTATAGAAAAAAGCTAACAAGCGGCTAAAAAAATCAAATTTCTTTACTTTTTTTCGAGATTTGGATTCTTTGTTGCAGTAATACTTCGATAATCTGTTAGGGTAAATATTTAACTTTCATTTCATTTATCCATTTTATATAAGCATTTGTTTGGGTTTATTGAAATAAACTAATTTCAAGTTAACAATATTTAACTTTCATTTCGTTTATCCATTTTATATAAGCATTCACTATCGTGTAAACGCCCGTTTTCATTTCTTGAGCGCAACCAGTACCGTGGCTCACAATGCCGAAAAGGTTGGCAACATCCCCATCGTAGCAACCGTACGGCCCGCCTGAGTGTCCCTAAAATAGTTTGTAAGGTTGCGTGTACTTTTTCATTAGGGTAATCAACCTGGCACGAGTCTTTTTGCCCGCGCAAAACATTTTGCCTAATAGTATATTCTCTGTACGATAAAATTTAGCTGCGCAATCAACATCGCTGAGAACCGGTGCAATTACTTGCGTAAGTTTATCAGAGTGGACTCCGCTTTCTGCAACACGAACAATAATCCAACAAGTTTGAGAAATTCTCGGCAGTTCAATGAGATTGTTTTTACCTGATGATTTACCCTAGCCTGCAACTACGCACGACATCCAGCTTCTGGAAATTTGTCGACTACTGTTGGAATGCATACAGGTTGTATAGTCTGAGAGAACTGTACCGATGCATCTAATTGCATTACTGTTATGTCGTTAGCTTTGTTGCTTGAGTCGTATTTCGCATGGAATTCGAACGATTTTACGCCTATTATTTGTTCGCCTATGTCTTTATTGATAAGACTATGTTCACCCAAATGGACGGTCAAGTCTTTCGGTTCTATGCTCGTCCAACGATTCCTAAACCAATGTGTTATAAAACAAAAATTTGGATCAAGAGTGTTACAATTACGGTTGCTTTATGCAATGAGCGGCTGTGAGTATCAATTGTGATTCATCTTTATCACTGCATCGTATCAGTGAACCACTGCAAAATGGTTTCTCGCGTTCTTGAATGGTGACGATCCACGGCATAGAATGTGGTCGAGCTTCTATCCCACCGACAATTCTTAACGATGTTTGAGCACTGTTTGTCTTGTTTATGCTATTCAAGAACAGTGTTCTTCTGCAAGTTCCCGCTAAGGTACAGTCCCAGGAAAGCCGTTTTTCTCCAAACAAAGCGCCAAACAAAGCAGGAGCTTTGTTGATCCAAATTTTTGAAAAATTATTTGATGACTGAGAACGATGATTTAAATTTCCATATTAATGTCAACGATGACGTGCTCAGGACTTACCTTGATCGTACGAGATGGGGATAACGTAGATGGATTCTCGATCTGTTTCAATGTAGTCGGTGAGCTCAATGCGTTGTGTTTTCAAATCAAAAATGTCAGCCATGAATTCACATGTACGAGTTAAAAATTGTAATAAATAAATAAAGTTGTAATAAAGTTAACTGATTTACATGACCCGTTTATAAGATTGAACTGATAACACATATAGACACAATTTGCATCAAGATCTACATCTTCGACATTTCCATTCAGCCGCCGGCCCAAAACTTTAACATTATTGTACTCTTGTGATAAGCATTTCATACGGTCATGATTCATCATAAATTGTTTGACATGACCCTAAAAGTTTTACAGTACGCTTCAAAAAGTAACATAAATGTTAGAACACTGTTCAAACACTCACATAGTACTTGTCTATTAACTACGCCTGGGCTTGGAAGAGCGAAAGCAAGGAAGAAAATTAACGCGAAAAATCGAAAAATCATATGATTGCCACCATGAACAGGGTTCAGACTGATTGAAACTTTTCACCGATCCATGTGCGTTTGTGCCTTGAACGCAAGGTTGCTCTTCTCGCTACATGAAGAATTTGAAATACACTGAAATTGATTTGTATACTGAATTTGAAATACTGAATGAATTGAGTGCCCCAGGGCAACAAGGTACAGCGTCATGTTTTGGGTATTTTGCAAGAACACACTTTAAACGAGATCA
>JAQGBA010000101.1:0-67540 GCA_034698125.1 Prionchulus punctatus | reverse complement strand
GGTCTTGCGCCGCTACCAGTAGAGCTTCAGTGGACGGCTTTAGGTTCCCTTTTGCGAGCCAGCTGAATGTCTGAACTAGGCCAGTCTCTCGGGGGAGGGATTGGAGATAGTGTTCATGTAAGGTTTTCTCCTTCCAACCATATCACATATCTTTCTCGATGTTTAACTTTCTTGTATTCAGCGGCTGTGGCTTCTGTGGCCATTTTGCGTTTATGTTCTCCACTCTGTTGAACAGCTTCTATAAGTTTATCTTTCTTACGTTCAATATAGTCTCGAAGGGTCAGTTTCTCTTGTTCCACCATGTCTTCGATGCTCGTTAGACATCTTCCACCCTCATCTCTGAGGATGTATATACTGTATATATATTTTGATGAAATAACAATTTTACATTTTTAAATTTTTAAATTTTCACACAAAAACAGGAATTAAATTCATAACGGAAAATTATATGTAGTCTTCAGGCTAATGTATATTATTTTGATAAAACATTAATTTTACGGTTTTTTCTACTACTTATAATTTACTTGCAATCATCATTCACAAAACAAGTCAGTCGCAATCAAAAATTTCCGACAACCTTTCTTCAAAAATTTCTGTTTTTCCCGCCGTCTCCAACTGCGAAACGTGCTGAAACATTAACTTTTCACTTTTTTGCGACACAATGCAGACAATTTTGCCACTGTCTATGCTTCTTATCGAGAAATTGTAGAATCTCGCAAGCTAATATAATATAATTTTCATTCTTCGCCGGTCTCAGGTTTTTAAGCGATGAGGGGCCAGTTTCTCTTGTTTTATGCGAAATTTGTTTTTACACGTGTACATTATAATTTCGTCGAAAGTTTTTGTTGCCTTCGAACTTTTCTTTCCCGTTCTCCTTCGACGATTCACATCCATTGGAAAATCATAAACTTAGGAAGAGAGAGGCGTACAACGGTGTCTATACGAGGACAACTGTTGCGAAAAATCGCAGCTGTTTAGAGGTGCACATTGTGGTGTAGGTGAAGCTAGCAGCTATAGTTCTAAGCAAGAACGCTTTTCTTGCGCTAAAAGTTTAGCTAGTGGAAAACTTTTGCTCGGTAGGGTTCCATCGGTGGGACCCTGCCGGGTTTCGTCATAGGCGCCCCTCCTCGGGGGAGAACGGAACCGACGTAGGGGTGCAAAAGTTGTAATCGAAACGCTGACGTCGGTAGGCGAGCGGCGAAAAGTTTAAAACTAGCACCGAAAATTTGCTTCTTCTACACGGAATCGAGCCCAAAAGCGTTTCAACGTAAGAATCTCGCTCATAAGCGACCCGAGGGAGCCGCGCCGTCGAGGCGCCCTAAGGTTCGCATCCGTACGATCATCAAAAATTCATGTGATCACAAATCGATCGATTTTTTGCATCGATTAGCAATGTAAATCGAATCACATTCCGAATAATTTTTATGAATCTATTCTAAGCGATGTGCTCGTTTCGCGCGATTCGATATTGAACGAAAATTTTATTATTATTTGTACGTTTTTAATTCTTATTCAAGTTTTGAATAAAATTACAGTAATTTGAATTCGTAAATTACCGTATTTTAAAAAATTAGCCCGTCTTACTGTAACTATTATAAAATATAAGAAAAAAACAAACAATAATTATGCCTTGGTTTTTATTGGAATTGTACGTCGAAGGAGATTGGGGGATTGAATTATTGGATAACGAGTGGAGTAAGTGTACTGTATTTTTTTCCCGCCTTTACAGTAATCGTCGACGACGAAATCAATGAGACAATGACCGAGTTCGTCGACATGTCTGACGTTAAAAGTGAATTTTCCGAATACTCAACGCCGTCCAGGAAGAGTTCTTTATACGGTAAGGCGTACTGTAAGTGCCCACAGGAGGCGTACTGTAAGTGCCCTGAGGTGTAAAAATCCTTGGATCGCAAACGAACACCGTTCGGCGGCTCCAAAAACAAAAAAAGGGACAGACTTCTGCGTGAATCGAAAATGAGCACGCTCCGAACCAGACGACGACGAGGCCTGGGTAATTAATCACTTTTGCAGGGCTGCTTGTCGAGGGACTTGTTAATATTTTTCTTTTTGGTAACGAATTTTCAATCCGTTTCAGGAGGACCCGACGATGGACCGCCGAGGAAAAAACCGAAAAGCCCACCGACCATTTCTCACTCGGGGTCCTCGGGCAGTATGTACAGCAGCACCGGAGACCTCAGTAAGGGCAAAATGCGAATCATAAAAAAAAATCAGCAGCTTTTTGCAATTATTGAAACATCAAATCTTTCGTTTTGCGTTTTGCACCGCACTGAAACTTTTCAAGACAACTTCTGCGTTCAAAATTTATTCTTTGAAGTGCTAGAACCAGATTCTGTGTCTCCAATAAGAAAAACATCTTCCGCCGAGCTTTGCACTTGGGATTTCGAAAAAATTCTCGAACGATGTCTTCTGCATTTTCAGCGGCGGCGACCACTTCGGGAACGTTGGAAATGCAAGGTACTCGAGTTACCCGTACCCAATACGGGTTTCGGACGTTGCAAGAGTCGTCGGCGAAAATGTGCCTGAAAGTCAGCGGATTCCCGTTGCCGATCATCACCTGGTGAGTGTCTAGCTCGTAAAACGCCAATTAACGACGCTTTATTAGTTTTTCAACTCGATTTACTGGCTCAAGCTCGAGTTTTGTTGATTTTAGCCGCCTAAACTCACTGGTAAACTCATTTTTCTTACTTGTTCAGGTTCAAGGACGGCGTCCAATTGAACGAAGATGAACGGCACAAGTTCTACTCGGACGACGAAGGCTTCTTCGCGATGACCATCGACCCCGTACTGGTCGAAGACACCGGACGTTACACGTGCGTGGCCACCAACGAATACGGTTCGGCCACGACGTCGGCGTTTTTCAGAGTTATCAAAGGTATCAAAAAAAGTTCGAAGAACTCGCAGGAAGAAACGCATAAAACGATTTTGAGCAGTCGGAACAATAGCGCAATAAAGCCATTGGAAAATTTTGCAGGATGACGCAAATTTCAGAGCATTTTTCTAGTTTTTGAGAGTTCGCATAACACGAAAGTGTAAAAGAGAATCGAGTTCAACTAGTTTTCAAATTTTTAAAACATCTTGCAGCTGTTTATCGTGTAATTTTTTTTCGGTGACGTGCAACGCAAATAGATCATTGATGCCGTGCAATTTCATTACAATTACCATCAGAAATCCACGAATTTTTATTTATAACTTAACTGAAACATAAAATTTATTGGATTTTTTTATTTCAGTGGAAAAAGAACCAATGATGCCGAAATTCATTACGTCGCTGCAAGATGTCGAAATTCTCGAAGGTTCTTCGGCTTCGTTCGAATGCGAAGTCGAAGGCTGGCCCGAACCCGAAATACAGTTCTTCATCGACGGTCAAGCCATACACCCGTCGCACGATTTCAAAATTGAATACGATGGTCAGAAAGCTTCGTTGGTCATTCGAGATGTGCAGCCCGAGGACGCCGGCGTTTACTCGATTCGTATCACCAACGAAGTTGGCATCAAAGAATCGAAAGCCAAATTGTCGGTACGCGAAGATCCGGAGAAAAATAAAGTTCCGCCGGAATTTCAATCGACGATCGAGGATAAAACAGTCGACGAAGGGGAAACTGTAAAATTTAAGGTAAGCATCACCCTTAAAAGACATTTCGGCACACGAAGGCTCACTCGCTATTCCGCTTTCAGGTAGTTATAACCGGTGATCCGGCTCCCGAAGTGTCGTGGTACATTAACGGCGGCTTATTGACGGAATCGGAGAATATAAAATTTCTAGCCGAAGACGGAATTTATATCGTAACCATCAAAAATATAACGATGCATTTCGACGGAGAGTTAACTTGCCGAGCCATGAATCGACTCGGCGACGTTAGTTGCAGCGGCCGATTGACCGTGCGCAGCAAAGGTTACGCGCCATCGTTCGAACAGCCGCTGACCGATCAAACGGTCAGCGTCAATGGCAAAGTCAAATTCGAAGTGGCCGTAGCCTCCGAACCCGACGCCACCGTCTCCTGGTATTTGAACGGCAAAGAGTTGAAAGAATCGAAGAACGTGAAGATTATCAGCCGAGCTTCGGCCGGCGTATTTTCCGTGGAAATCCTGAAAGCCGATTCGGAGATGACCGGCGAAATCGAATGTCGAGCCAGCAACGAAATCGGCGAAACGATTTCGAAAGCTAAACTGAACGTCGGATCGGCGCAGACCGTACCCACCGTTAAAGAAGGTTTGAAAGACGTGACGGTCAAAGAAAACGAAAGTCTGACGCTGAAAATTACCGCGGACGGTGAACCTAAACCGGTTGTTAAATGGTTGCTCAATGGAAAGGAATTGAAAGACTCATCGAAGGTGAAAATAACGAGCAAAGAAAGGAACGTTTATATTTTGGAAATTACGAAAGTTACGAGCGAAACGTCCGGCACTATCGAATGCTTGATAGAGAACGAAGCCGGATCTACAAGTTCGCAAGCTAACGTAACCGTTGAAACTAAAGAGCAAAAAGCGCCGGAAGCCAAGGAGGAAAAGGCGGAGCCCAAGGCGCCGCAAGTCAAAAAGGAACTACCAAAAGAAGTCAGCGTCAAAGAAGGCGAAACGCTGAAACTCGAAATCGACGTTCAGGCCGAAAGCCAACCGACGAAAGTGTCGTGGTCGGTGAATAATAAGGAAATTAAAGAAAGCTCGAATATTAAAATTGTCACGTCGAGCGATAAGACGAAATCGTCGCTGACAGTCGAAAAAATTACGAGCGACATGCAAGGAGAAATCGTATGCAAAATCGAAAACAAAACTTCCTCTACGATCACCAAAACTGAAATCAAAATCGAAACTAAGGCTCGAGTGGCGAAAGACGTTAAGCCAACTATCAAAGAAAGTTTACCGAAAGAAACCACAGCCAAAGTTGGCGAATCGGTCACGCTTACTGTGGCTGTCGATGCTGAACCCGACGGCAAAGTCGCATGGACCGTCAACGGCAAGGAAGTCAAGGACACTGATAAAAATATTCAAATAAGCAGCCCTCAAAAAGGAACTTATCAACTGGTCATAAAAGAAGTCAAGACTGAGATGAGCGGCGAAATCTCGTGCAAAGTCGAAAACAAATCTGGATCGGTGAAATCGGCGACGAAGTTGAAAGTGGAAAAATCCGACGAACCCGCCGAGAAAAAAATGAAAAAGCAAGAAAGCGCCGAACAGCAAGTTCAAAAACAAGAAAGTAGTTCCGAAATGATCATTGAATCTTCCGAGGAACACGTTCAAATCAGCAAGACGACTTCGGTGTCGAGAACCGAAGTGACGCAAGTCGATGGTAAGGTTACCAGCGAAGTCACGGAATACTCGGAAAGTCACGAGACAACCAGTAAATACTCGCCGATGGTCGTCCAAGAACTGAAGGACGTTATGGTCAGTCCCGGAGATCCCATAAAGTTGGAGGTCAGAGTCGGCGGTCAACCAACGCCCGACGTCAAATGGCTGTTCAATGGCAAGGAAATCAAAGATAGTTCAGAAGTGAAAATCACGAGCACACAAGAAGGTGTTCACACTTTGGAAATCTTGAAATCAACTGTCGACTGGCACGGCGAAATCGAATGCCGAATAAAGAACGAATGCGGAGAAAAAATATGCAAAGCTAACCTTGCTGTAGTGAAACGAAAGATTGCTGCCAAACCGGAATTCCAATCAAAATTGGCGCCGGTGACCGTCGCCGAAGGAGACACGATGAAAGCTAAAATCATCGTATCCGGCGACGATCCCAAAGTCAAATGGTACATCAACGATAAAATCGTCGTACAAACCGAGGACGTGAAACTGATCGCCGAAGACGGTATTTTCATATTGGAAATACAGGGAGCTAGTCCAAATATGGCCGGTACTTTGCGATGCACAGCGTACAACTCCAGAGGAGAAGTTACATGCACAGCGCCCCTGACAGTAACCACCGGCGTGCCGGTGGAATTCGAACAGTACCTGTGCGATACGAGTTGCCGCGAAGGCGACACATTGAAATTGAAAGCCGTGTTACTCGGTGAACCGTCTCCTGATGTGACCTGGTACATCAACGGCAAGCGACTGGACGAATCTCAAAATATCAAGATATTCACGGAAAAGTCCACATACATTGTTGTGATCCACAACATTACGTGCGACATGACTGGGCAGGTCGTATGCAAAGCTGTGAACGAATACGGCGAAGCATCGTCATCCGCTCAACTCACAGTACTACCGAGAGGCACGCCGCCGGATTTCACGGAATGGTTAAGCAACGTTACTGTGAAGGAGGGCAGCACAGTGACTCACAAAGTGATTTTCACTGGAGATCCAACTCCGCAGATAACTTGGTACATCAACAATGACGAAATCAAAGCTTCTGACAAGTTCATCATTACGACGAAGGGCAACACGTGCACGTTGACCATCAAAGAGTTCAACGCTTCAATGGTGGGCGAAGTGATATGCAAAGCTGAAAACGATGCTGGCGAAGTGTCGTGCACAGCAAACATGGTCGTTGCAACCGGAAAGTAATTTGCATTTCGAAGCTGTATCGGATATCAGATGTTTAATTGCGCTGTGACTTTTAAGGATGGAAATCGATGAATACGAAGAAGGTAGTGATTTGGAGTTAATGGCCGAAGCTGACCAGCTTTCGGAAGCTGGCACATTGAGTGAAGACATTACAATGGATGTAAGTCGATCAGCCTTACACAGCCCTTGGCACTTCAACAGATAAATTTTCAGGAGGAAAGCAGCATTCGAGTTTCAACACCCATCGATGCTCCGAAATTCATAACGAAAATCAAAGACGTCCGAGTAAAGAGGGGACACAAGGCGATTTTCGAATGTGTTGTACCCGACACTAAAGGCGTTTGCGTTAAATGGTACGTGAGCATTTTTGCTTTCGACTTGTCTTTTGATTCACTGATTTGCTTGTTAAGGTTGAAAGATGGCAAGGAAATCGAACTGATCGCACGCATCAAAGTCATGAAGAAGCCGATCGAAGGCAAAACGCAAACGATGCATTCGCTGGTCATTGAATCTGTCAGCAAGGCCGACAGCGGCGTTTACACTTGTATATTGACAAACGAAGCCGGTGAAGAAATCTGCTCTGCAGAATTGGAAGTCTTAGGTAATCGATTCATAAAATGGCATGTATACTTTCTTAGCCAGTGACATTTTTTTGATTTTTCCAGAAGCGGTCATCGAAGAAATGCCCAGCGAATTGGCGCCCGAATTCACGAAGAACCTCGAGAGTTGTACGGTCATGGAAGGTTTGCAAGCCACTTTGGAATGTAAAATCGCCGGCGTGCCGAAACCGAAAATCGAATGGTTCAAAGACGGTAAGAAAGTCGAACCGAGCCGAAAGATCAGCGTCGAGTCGGCTGAAGACGGCACGCAAAAACTCATCATTAAAGACAGCACAGTCAAGGATATCGGAACTTACCAAATCGTAGTCAGCAGCCCCGCCGGCACGGTGAAACAAGATGCGAAGATCATGGTTGAAAGTGAACTATAGTCTCGATTTGATTGTCAGCCATTTTACTTAGCGAGTTCCGATTTTGCAGAAGAAAAGAAAGATGAACAAATCGCACCTGCATTCGTTGTCGAACTTACCACTACGACTGTCAGCCAAGGCGAAGTCGTCAAATTGGAGTGCAAGGCCACCGGCAAACCGGCGCCGGAAATCAAATGGTACAAAGAAGAGAAGGAAATCAAGAAATCGACACACGTCGAAATCAGCGCCACCAGCGACGGTACCCAGATTTTGTTGATCAAAAACGCGGAAATCGCCGACGCCGGCAAGTACAAGTGCGAAGCGAAAAACAAGGCTGGCGCTTCGAAGACGGTTGCATCGTTGGATGTCAAGAGTAAGTCAATGCAACACAGCCAACTGTGGCGAAAGCGAAAAGTAAATTCATTGTCTCGCTATTGCAGCTGCCGAACCAATGGAAGTCGATGTCGCCGAAGAAAGTACTAAGCCTCAATTCAGCCAACAGCTAGAAGCTGTCTCGATTAAGGAAACCGAAACTGCTGTGCTGCAATGCGTCGTGTCCGGCACTCCTTCACCGGAGGTTCATTGGTATAAGGACAACAAGGAAGTCAAACCTGACAATCAGCACAAAATCGTATCGGAACCAGATGGCACGCAAAAGTTGATCATACAAAATGCGAGTCAAAAAGACATCGGCGATTACAAGTGCGAAGCCGTCAGCCCAGCAGGAAAAGCCAGCACAAATGCCCCGGTCAAAGGTAGACAGTGACTTAAAGTTGATTTAGCCAGTCGTTGTATTTGCACCGTTTGCCTCTTGTAGTCGCTTCGCAAGTTGAGGAAAAGATGGACGTGCAAGTCGCTCCCGAATTCGTCGTTCAGTTGCAGCAAGTTGAAGTGCACGAATCGGAAACGGCTTCCTTCGAATGCAAAGTAGTCGGACAGCCGGCTCCCAAAGTGCAGTGGTACAAAGATGGAAAAACGGTCAGTCAAGATGCTCAGCACAAAATCGAAGCTTTAGCCGATGGCGTGCACAAGTTGATTGTGAAAAAAGCAACGCAAAGCGACTTGGGCGACTATACTTGCGAGGCTGTCAACATAGTTGGCACCGCCGAGACTCAAGCCCATTTGACAATCATAAGTAACCTCTTCATCCACTCTTTCCCGCAGAAATTTTGTTTTATTTTGTTTTAACTGTTTTTAGCTGCTGAAGAATCGCATGAAGTTACGATGACCGAAGAAGTCGCGCCGCACTTCACCATGGAACTTCAGACTTACTCCGTGAAGGAAAGCGAAGCTGTGTCGCTGCAGTGCCAAGTGGAAGGCGCGCCTCAACCGGAAGTCCACTGGTACAAAGATGGCAAGGAAGTGAAAGCCGACAAGACGCACAAAATCGAAGTGCTAGCCGAAGGATTGCAACAGTTGACGATCTTCAAAACTAATGCGGCTGATGTTGGCGAATACGTCGCTGAAGCTGTGAGCACTGCTGGCACGGCGAAAACAATTGGCGAGTTGAAAAGTATGAGCCCTGTTCATACGAATTTCGCGAGTTAGCTCAATGTTTTTTCTTTTAATTTTAGTTGCAGAACAAAAAGAAGTGAAAGCCAAAGACGAAGTGGCGCCTGAGTTCTCTACGCCATTGACTTCGTGCAAAGTGACCGAAGGCACGACCGCAGTGTTGGAGTGTGCCGTCAAAGGCAAACCGCCGCCGGAAGTCCACTGGTACAAAGGAAGCGAAGAAGTCAAACCAGACAAGGATCACAAAATTGAATCGTTGCCCGATGGCCGTCAAAAGCTGACCATTCAAAAAGCCACTTCGAAAGATGTTGGCGAATACAAGGTCGAAGCGGTGAATGCAGCTGGCAAAGCTACTACCGAAGGCAAGCTGGAAATCAAACTTGCAGAGCAAAAAGAAGTGAAAGCCAAAGACGAAGTGGCGCCAGAATTCTCCACACCATTGACTTCGTGCAAGGTGACCGAAGGCGAAACTGCCGTACTCGAATGCGCGGTCAAAGGTAAACCTGCTCCGGAAGTCCACTGGTATAAAGGAGATGAAGAAGTGAAATCTGACAAGGAGCACAAAATCGAATCGTTACCCGACGGTCGCCACAAGTTGACCATTCAAAAGGCGACCGAAGAAGATGTCGGCGAATACATGGTTGAGGCAGTCAACACTGCAGGAAAAGCAACCACTGAAGGAACGCTCGAAGTGAAAGGTATGTTTGTTTTATTGCCTACTGTCTTCCACTGCAACGAAGTGGTGGTCCATGAAAATCCGTTGGTTTTCTGCCTGAGATGACTGGTATTCCACTGGAAACGCAGGAAACCACTGGTTTTCTTCAGGAAGCCACTGGTTTTCTCCATGAAAGCACTGGTTTTCTACAGGAAACCACTGATTATTCACTGCTAACCACTGGTTTCTGACTGGGATCCACTGTGGTTCACTACATTTATTTTTTGACTGTTGACAATGTCGCTTCAATGGTTTTCAGTAGCGGTTCAAAAAGAAGTGAAAGTCTCTGATGAAGTCGCCCCTGATTTTACGAAATCGTTGACTTCATGCAAAGTCACCGAAGGGCAGACCGTGGTTTTGGAATGCGCAGTCGCCGGCACTCCCCTACCGGAAGTCCACTGGTACAAAGGAAGCGAAGAAGTCAAGCCAGACAAGGATCACAAAATTGAATCGTTGCCTGATGGTCGCCAGAAGTTGACCATTCAAAAGGCTGCGTCCAAGGACGTCGGCGACTACACAGTCGAAGCAGTGAACGCTGTCGGCAAAGCCACTACCGAAGGAACACTCGAGGTTAAAGGTAATCTTGAATGGTCAACTGTAGTCTTCCGCATGAGCTTCATTTGTGGACTTTTCTTGCAGTCGCTGAACAAAAACAAGCAAAAGCCAAAGACGAAGTGGCACCGGAATTCGTTACCCAACTATCGTCGTACAAAGTAAACCAAGGCGAAGTCCTGGTTCTCGAATGCGCGCTGAGTAAAGCAGCCCCCGAGATACACTGGTACAAAGATGGGAAAGAAGTGAAACCAGACAAGGAGCACAAGATCGAGACGCAGCCCGATGGTCGACTCAAGTTGACCATTCAGAAGGCCACCGAATCTGATATCGGCGACTACAAAGTCGAAGCCGTCAGCCCTATCGGTAAAGCCACAACCGAAGGTCACGTTGAAGTCAAAGGTAATGTAATAGACAGTGACCGTTTTTCTCGAGTAGTCAGCAGAACATTTGCTCCGTTTTGTTTCAGTTGCTCAACAGAAGGAACTGAAGAATATAGACCAAGTGGCTCCTCAGTTCGTCTCGGAGTTGACCAGCGCCAAGGTTACGGAAGGAGAACTGGTCGTTTTGGAATGCGCCCTCAGCGGCGCTCCGACTCCAGAGGTACACTGGTTCAAGGACGGAAAAGAGATCAAGCCCGACAAAGACCACAAGATAGAGTCGTTGCCCGATGGTCGACAAAAGCTGACCATTCAAAAAGCGGCGTCCGTCGACATTGGCGACTACAAAGTCGAAGCGGTCAGTCCGGCTGGTAAAGCCTGGACCGAAGGTCACCTCAAAGGTAATTGTTCTTACTGATGCATTGTCAGTGATTTTTTTTGCTTGAAAAACTGTATTTTCAGTCGGCAAGCACGACTTCGTCGCTGTTATGGACGAGACGGCCCCTGAATTCGTGGACATACTGCGAGCATGCGAAGCGACCGTGCATGAGCAGGCTACACTGGAGTGTAAGGTGGTCGGCTCACCGATGCCCAAGGTCAAATGGCTGAAGGACGGTAAAGAAGTCACGCCTAGCAAGGATATTAAAATCGAGTCAAAACCGGATGGTACCCAAAAATTAGTTTTCAAAGACGCCACAGTAGCTGACATCGGCGAGTATCGGTGCGAAGCTAGCAACGATGCGGGCGCCGCATGGACTGAAGCGCCTTTGGTGGTGAAGACTGCTGAAGAGCGAGCTGAAGCGGGCACCGACGAAATTGCTCCCGACTTCCTGGAACCGCTGAGAGCAGTCCAGGCAGAGGAAGGCGAAGAAGTCAAGTTGGAATGCAAAGTCACGGGTATGCCCATGCCCGATGTCCAGTGGTTCAAAGATGGCACACCGGTCCAACCTAGCGCGCACGTGGAAATCGAATCGGCAAAAGATGGCACTCAACGACTGGTTTTGCATAATGCCAAGCTGGAAGACATTGGCGAGTACAGATGCGAGGCGACAAACATAGCTGGCGTGGTCATGTCTGATGCTACGCTAGGTGTCCAAGGTAAAAACAAAAAACCAGTGGATATCCATTGAAAACCACTTGATTACTGTAATTTTAGCTGCATCCGAAGTGGAAATGGTCAAGCACGATGAAGAAGCACCACACTTCATAACAGAGTTGACGACTTGCCAAGCCAAGGAAGGAGAGACTGTGTCTTTCGAATGCAAAGTGGTCGGCTTGCCCAGGCCCGAAGTGCATTGGTATAAAGACGACAAAGAGATCAAGCCTTCGAAGCACATCGCCGTGGAATCCAAGCCAGATGGCACTCAGCGATTAATCGTCAAAGAGGCTGTCGAGGCCGATGTCGGCGACTATAGATGCGAAGCTGTAAATCCAGCAGGCACAGCGGAAACCCACGCTCAACTCAATGGTAAGTTACCTGCTATGACCGATTTTAGCTGCTTGCTCAATTGTAACCGTGTCTTTTCTCGATATGAAGTTGCTCAAGAGATGGAAATCGAAGCCGGTGAAGAAGTGGCGCCGGAATTCCTGAAAGAGTTAAAGGAGTGCAAAGCCGACGAAGGCGAGACCATCGCCTTCGAGTGCCAGATCAGCGGTTCGCCACTGCCCGAAGTCCACTGGTACAAAGATGGCAAAGAGGTGAAACCCAACAAGCACGTCGAAATCAAATCGTTGCCCGATGGTACGCAAAAATTGATCGTACACGACGCCAAGCCCGAAGATCAAGGAAACTATAAATGCGAAGCGACCAACGCCGCCGGATCAATGAGTTCCAAAGCTCCTTTGTCGGTCCATGGTAAGCAAAAAAGTCGACCGCCTTTGCTACTTTACATTCAAATATAGCGTTCATTTGCAGTTGCGGAAGAAATGGAAATCGAACAAACTGTGGCGCCCGAATTCAGCGAACCTCTGCACGAATGCAAAGCCAAAGAAGGCGCCGCAGCACAGTTCGAAGTAGAATCAGATTCCGGACCTATTTATGTTGCGGCAAGTTCAATGCTGTGCTTGTTTTCAGTGCACGGTCGTCGGAACACCGGCGCCGAAAGTCCAGTGGTTCAAAGACGACAAGCCGATATCCGCCGGCCCTAATTACATCATCGAAAGTTACGATGATGGTCGACAAAGTTTGACTATATACAAGGCCAAGTCCGAGGACGTCGGTCACTACTATTGCACGGCTACCAACATCGTTGGCAAGGCCAAGACCGACGCCGACTTGAAAGTGGAAGAGGAAATCAAGAAGTTGGAATTCAGCAAAGGGCTGAAAAATGTTAAAGTCAAATCCGGAGAGCAAATCGTCATGAGTTGCGCCATCGACATGAGCACTCAAAAGCGCTTGCCGACAGTGAAATGGTACCATAGTTTCAAAATATTGCTCTTTAACCCGCTGACCAGCGTATGTTTTTCGTTTTTAAGGTACAGAAATGGTACAGAAGTGAATGCCGACAAGCGAACGCTGATCAAGACGACGGACGGCGGCCAGTGCACATTGACCATTACCCAGGCTGCGGACGACGACGACGGAAAATACCGGTGCGAAATTACTAACGCCGCGGGAAGCGAAAGCACTGAAGCCACGGTTAGCGTGGAACTGGTCAAGGCGCCCGAGTTCCTCAGCGACTTCGAAGACTGCACCGTTGACGAAGGCAAGACAGTCGTGCTAGAGGCCAAGGTCTCCGGGGCGCCGTTCCCCGACGTCAAGTGGTTGAAAGATGGCAAGGAAGTGAAGACCAAAGGTCGAGTGAAAGTTCAGAAAAACGAGGAGACCGGCATCATCAAACTGGTCATCGAGGGCGCGCTGCCCGAGGACGAGGGCACCTACCGATGCACGATATCCAATTCTCAAGGAACGGCCAGTGCCAAAGCCACGGTCACGGTCAATGCAAAAATGGAAGTCGAAGAGAAACTTTCAGGCCCGTCGTTCGTCAAGGGGTTGCAAGACGTGAAAGGACTGGAAGGCGACGACCTGACCCTCTCTTGCACCATAGCTGGCGAACCGTTCCCGGAAGTAGTCTGGTTCAAGGGCAACGCCCCGCTGAAGAAGGACGACGGTCACTACTCGTTTCAAGTGGACGAAAACGGCTTGTGCATTTGTCGCATCAAGGACGCTACTCCAGACGACAGTGCAGCGTATACATGCAAATTAACGAATCCTGCTGGCTCTGCGGACAGCACTGCTGACGCCTACGTTGAAGGTAGGAGTAGTCAGGGTTGCTACCCTAGGGTGCAGTGTATTAGCTTAGGAATGCAAAACATATGCGCCGCATGTCTTTCGGCAATATAAATTTGCATTGGCTTATGTTAATACACTGCACCCCAGAGTTCCAAACGGGACTACTGGTACTGGTATTCGGTGAATTTATCAGTGGTCATCTGTTGTATGATTTTCAGCCAGAATAAAACTGAAAGCTCCCGAATTTGTGCGAGGACTGGAAGACAGAAATGTCTCGTCGAAAACAACAGTGGTGCTCGAAGTGGAAGTCAACGTGACCGAAGTGACGATCAAATGGATGAAAAATGGATCCGAGATAAAAGAAGATAAGAAATTTAAAATCGAAAAGAAATCCGATACTATTTACCGGTTGACCATTACCGAAGTGACCACCACCGACGAATCCAAATACAGTTGCACGGCAACGAATAGTGCCGGCACAGCGACCACCGAAGGTCAACTGACGGTTGAAGGTAAAAAATTAATTTTCATAGCTGATAGCGTCACTGGTTTGTCACTGGTTTCCAGTGGGAATCACTTGCTAATCTGAATACCTTGCGGGTGTCAGTGATTAACCACTGGTTCTCAGTGGAAAACCACTGGTTCTGAGTGAAAAACCGCTGGTTCACAGTGAAAAATTACTGATTCTCAGTGAACTAGTGTAAAATTCGTTAGTTATCACAGGACAACCAAAGATTCTCTGTGATAATCCGCTGCATCTCTCTCTGGACTACCATTGGTTGTCCTTGGGCCACTTGTTTTTTTTTGAAAAAACCACATTTAAACACCACAGTCTCGACATTTTCCTTCTCCTTTTGCAGAAGTCAAAGAAGAAATCATTGCTCCGAAATTCAGAAAGGGTCTCCAAGACCAGACTGTCAAACCTGGAGTTTCTGTGAAAATGGAAGTGGAAATCGAAGGAAAGCCAAAATCGGTGAAATTCTACAAAGCTGGCCAGGAGTTGAAAGCCGACAAACGGATTCAGATTGAAAAAGTTGACGACAGCATTTATCGCCTGTCTATCAATGGCGTCACTATAGACGACGCTGGCGATTATTCGGTTGAAGCAGAAAACGAAAGCGGGTCTGCCGTGTCCGAATCAACTTTGGGCGTTGAAAGTAAGAAATTTGTGATGGCAATTCGTTTCATCGCCTCATAATATTTGTTTTTCAGCACTGAAATTCCCTCAGATTTTGAAAGGCCTGCAAGACGTTCAAGCTGAGGAAGGTGGCAAGGCAGTCTTCGAAGTGGAAGTTTCCGGCAAACCGAAAACTATTAAATGGTATGGATCATGTTCCAAATGACTACAAAAAATATTTGAAAACCGGTTTTGGATCGGTCAGATACAACGAAAACAATGAATTGTCGCTAGAAATTAGTGGTTTTTCACAATGAACCTGTGTATCTTCGCTGGTAACCAGTGGATTTCACAGGAAACCGCTGATTATTCAGTTCAATCGAATGGTTTTTGACTATAAACGTCTGGTTTCCGGTTACCCAATGTTTTTGCTTTCAAACCATAGTTTCTGGACCATACCACGAATATTTGCCACGATCCAGTGGTTTTTGCTTACAAACTACTGGTTTTTGACGACAAACCACTGGTTTTCGACTGCAAACCACCTGTTTTTGGCTGCAAAGCACTAGTTTTTGTCTGCAAACCATTAGTTTTAACCTTTTCCGAGCAATTTTTTATATTTTAGGTACAAAAACGGTAAAGAACTGTCGGCTAGCAAGAAAATTAAAATGGACAAAGTTGACGACAGTCATTTCAAGTTGACCATTACGGACGTCAGCCCCGAAGACGAAGCGTCGTTCAAGGTCGAGCTGGGCAACGAAGTTGGCTCCGTGTCCTCGGAAGCCGCGTTGACCATCAAGAAAGTAATACCCGCTCCTAAAGAGGAACCAGTCGAAGAAGCTCCCGCCGAAGCGTCCCTGTCGCTAACTGTAGTTCGCGGCCTGGAAGACCAGAAGGTCAAAGAGAACGACGATTTGGAACTCGAAGTGGAATTGAGCGCTGCACCGGCACTGCTCAGATGGTACAAAGGTGGCAAGGAGTTGAAAGCGGACAAGACAATAATCATGACTAAAGTCAGCGAGACAGTGTACAAAATTACAGTCAAAGGTGTGCAAGTGGACGACGCAGGCGTTTACAAAGTAGTGGCTACGAACGACTGGGGCACAGTTGGATCCGAAGCCAAAGTCACCGTGGAGCGTAAGTGCAATTGCGAAACAAAAAATGATAAATTTTTGCACGTTATCAATATTTGTACGTTTAGCCATTGTTGAAGCACCGAAAATAGTCAAAGGACTGAAAGACACTGAAGTCCAAGCTGGTACTACGGTGGCGCTGGAAATCGAAGTGGTCGGCAAGCCGAAGACCGTAAAATGGTAATGTGCCGTGAGCGTTAATTTTTAGTCACGTGATAAGAATTTTGCGTGATGTGCAGGTACAAAAATGGGAAGGACGTGGCAGTGGACAAAAGAGTGCAAATTCAAAAGGTGGACGACAGTCACTATCGTTTGGTGATCAACGACGCCAAACCCGAAGACGAAGCTCAGTACACGGTCGAGGTCAGCAACGACGCCGGCCAGGCGGATTCCGAGTGCTCGTTGACCGTCAAAGAGGCGCCCAAAGAGAAGAAGCCCAAGCTGGAAAAGGAGCCGACGGTCGAAGTCACGTTGACCATAGTACGCGGTTTGGAAGATCAAAAATCGAAAGAGGGCGACGAAGTGGTGATGGAAGTGGAAGTCAGCGACAAACCAACATCAATCAAATGGTAAAAAACAAAAAAGAAGTTTCTATAGTTAGTTAAACCTGTGGTTGTATAAAAGTTAAACCACTTGTCTACATTGAAACAGTTTTCAGTGGACAAACCAGTGGTGCAGTTGAACCACTGGTTGACAGTGAAATCTGTGGTCAAGGTGCTTCTTTGGTAGACAGTAGAACTACTGGTCAACGGGACTCTGAAACCAGTGGTCACAGATAATTCACTGGTAGACAGTAAACCCTTTGACATTTGCACATTTGCACCACTTCTGTTAGTGATCTAAGCAATTTTTGTATGTATAGCCAGTGATTTTTCTTTTTTAGGTTCAAAAAAGACACCGTTATCGAAACCACGAAGCGAATTAAAATCGAGAAGATTAGCGAGACTGTCTTCCGTCTGACCATATCCAAAGCCCAGATGGACGACGCCGGCACGTATAAAGTCGAAGCCGTATACGGCACAAGCACTGCCTCGTCCAGCGGAAAATTGACCGTTGAACGTAACGCATCTTGCTAATTTCCCGTCAACCAGTTGACCAGTTGAAACTGGTTTTTTTTTATGTTTTAGCTCTGCTTGAAGCACCAAAAATTATCAAAGGGCTCAAAAATGCCGAAGTGTTGGAAGGCGCCAAAGTCGCCCTTGAAGTGGAAGTCACTGGCAAACCAAAGACTGTCAAATGGTAAATCTGATGATTTTGTCCAGTGACTATATTGACCACTATAGTTGAACGTTCAATAGGTACAAGAATGGCAAAGAGCTGAAGGCCGACAAGAGAATCGTCATGGAAAAACTGGACGAATCCCATTTCCGATTAACATTGAACGAAGCAGTGCCTGAAGATCAAGCCGATTATAAAGTCGAGCTGACCAACGACGCGGGCACTGCTGACTCGGAAGCTTCACTGACTGTGAAACGAAAAGCACCCAAAAAGGAACCATCGGTCGAAGCGCCCGTGGAAGCTGAGGCCAGCTTGACCATTGTGAAACCACTGGAGGATCAAAACGTGGATCAAGGGGATAACGTCGGATTCGAAGCTGCTTTCAATACACCACCGAAATCGGTCAAATGGTAGCCGAAAAATAACCCAGTCTCGATTCTGTAGTTCAACCATAGTTGATCTTACTCCAGGTACAAGAATGGTAAAGAAATCAAACCGTCGAACAAAATTCGAGTGACGGATTTGGGTGATGGTGCTTATTCACTGCTGTTGACCGATGTGGGCAAAGAGGACGAAGGCGTTTATAAAATCGAAGCTGAAAAGGACGGAAAAGTTGCAAAATCGGAAGCCAAACTCGGTGTCCAAGGTAACCACTCATCATCGCTGTAAAAATCACTGGTTTTCATTGGAAATCACCAGAAAATCAGAAAAACGGAAAAAGATCAGTGATCACCACTGCAAAACTAGTGATTATGACCGCAAAACCAGTGAAATTCAGTGGAAACCCATTTTTTATCAGTGGAAAACCTGTGGTTTTCATGAGAGTGCCAGTATTTTTCCAAGCAAAACCACTGTTGAATCAGTGGCTGTCACTTGAAAACTTCTGTTTTGTAGTTTTCAGTGAAAAACCACTGGTTACAAATTTAAAACTACTGGTTTTTTGGTAAATGACTGGAAACAACTTGGGTACTTTGTTTTTCAGGTGTGCCGCCGAAGTTTATCAAAGGCTTGGTGGATATGAAAACCACAGTCGGCAGCAAAATTGTGCTCGAAATTGAAGTGGAAGGCAAACCTAAAGTCGTCAAATGGTACAAAAATGGCAAGGAAATCAAGGCATCCAAGAAGATATTGATCGACAAAGTCGACGAAGCCACATACAGATTGACTTTCACTGAAACCCAAATCGACGATACAGCGACTTACAAAGTCGAAATTGCAAATGATTTCGGCTCAGCAAATTCCGAAGGAAAATTGACTGTTGAAGGTAGCAATAGTTGTAAGTTTCAAGAAATTGCCCGATTCTTTACAAAATCTTGTTTAGAAGCGCCTAAAAAAGCGCCAGTCGGCGAAAAGCCATCATTCTCGAAACCGCTTACTGACAAGACGGTGGACGAAGGCGCGAAAGTTTCGCTCGAAGTAAAAATCGAAGGCAAGCCTAAATCGGTCAAATGGTAAGTCAGCGGAGCGCCGATACTTTACTCGGTTAGAATTAAAATTTGTTTCGCAGGTACAAAAACGGGCGAGAAATCAAACCAGACAAGCGATGGAAAATCGAACAGTTGGACGAGAAAACTTACAAATTGGTCATCGGTCAAACTACGAAGGACGACGAAGGTCAATACAAAGTCGAAGCTGAAAACGATCAAGGAAAAGCGGATACGGAAGGCAGCTTGACTGTTACAAGTAAATTCATTTTTCGAAGCATTTTTGCTCGTAAAATCGACTAGCCAATTGACGTTTCGGGTTCTTTTCAGTTCCGAAGCCAACTAAGGCCGCTGAGCCCGAAGGATTCGCCGCGAAGTTCATCTTGCCGCTGTCCAGCGAAACGGCCAACGAAGACGAAAACGTATCCTTCACGTGTCGGGTGAAAGGCGAACCGTTCCCTGAAATAGCATGGTAAAACAAAATTTCGATCCTTTTACGTTTCGAAAAGTTGATCATTCGAGGCGATTTCAGGCTGAAAGACGGTGTTGAAATCGAAGCTAGCGAGCGATTCGTTTTGAAAATCGGCGACGATGGACGATGCACGTTGACCGTTAAGAACGTCAAGAAGGACGACGCCGGCACTTACACGTGCTTAGCTCAAAATATTCACGGCGGGGACCGTACCAAATGTTCATTGTACGTCGAAGGTAAAACGACGAGTTGGTCCAATTTTTGAATGGATAATTGAAAAAAAATTTGTCTTTTCCTGCAGGAAAACCGTCCAGGGATACTGTAGAAAAGGGTGAACCGCCCGAATTCGTCAAGCCATTGAGAAATAAAACAGTCATCGAAGGCGAAGACGTGACTCTAGAGGTACGATTGTAGGCGAGTGGCAGACCGCTTGCAGTCACTTGCGACCGCTTGCACTGGCTTGTAGGTCGTCACTGTAGTCACTTGTAGCAATTTGTAGCCGCTTGCAGTCACCTGTAGCCAGTTGCAGTCACTTATTGATGCTTGCAATCACTTATAATCAGTTGAAATTTACTTGTAGCTACTTGCAGTCGCTTACAGCCACTTTCTGTCACTTGTAGATTTATGCAGGTACTTGTAGGCACTAGCGGTCATTTATAGCAAGTTGCAGTCGTTTGTAGCAATTTGCAGCCACTGTTTTTAGTCACTATATAACTTACTACCTCACTCATTATCCCTAACTATAGACGAATCCTTTTCAGGTAAAAATCGTCGGTAAACCCATGCCCGAAGTGTGCTGGTTCCGCAACGGAGACGAAATCGAACCGTCGGATCGCATCCAAGGTCACATCGAATGCGTGGCCGACGAAGTGATATTTCGCTTGTTCATCAAAAATGCCCGATTGGGAGATACTTACACTTATAAGTGCGTCGCGACCAACCCCTACGGCACTGCTGAAAGTCAAGGAAAATTAACCGTGGAAGGTAATCGATTAACAACTAACTACAGTTGACTTGCTAACTTCAGCATTATAGATGAACCAACTATAGTTATGTTGTTTGCTTGTTGCAGTATTGAAACCTGCCGATCAGTCGCCCGCCAAATTCGTCATACCTATAACCGACCTGAGCGTCGTCGAAGGAAAATCAGCGATTTTCGATGTCAAAGTTCGCGGACGCCCGACGCCCGAATTGATATGGTAGCGAACAACTAACGAAAGAATTTTGCAACGAAACGTGCTCAAAATCGAAACGTGTTTCTCTTCTTCTACAGGTACAAGAACAGCAAGGAAATTGTACCGTCGGAACGAATAAGGATCGAAGACATGGGCGACAACAGGTGGAGGATGACCATCGAAAATGTCACCTCTGCAGACGCAGGCCTGTTCGAATGTAAAGCGATGAACAGCCTTGGTTTCGACTTGTGCCAAGGAAATTTGGCCATTCAGCGTAAGTACAATGGGCTATAGTTCTGCTAGTGATCACTGGTCATCGAACGAATAACTGCAGATCACTGAATCAGTCACCACTGGTCATTAAACCAATCACCACTGGTAATTGACCCAATCGTCACTGGTCATTGAACCAATGACCACTGGTCATTGAGCCAATCGCCACTGGTCATTGAACCAGTCACTTATTTTCTGCTCTGGTCAGTGGTCGCGACATTGAATCGATTGTACCTTCAAAAACAAATTTGCGCACTTGCCATTTAGCTTCCAAAGATCGCAAGCGAGTTGGAGACGACAACTATGCACCGATTTTCAACGTACCATTGCATGACAGAAAAATCCCCGAAGGCAATACCATGACTGTCGAATGCTTCGTCAACGCCAAACCTCGCGCTCAGATCAAATGGTGAAACAATTTTGACACTGAAAGGTCATTGTTCAGGCAACAAAAGTGTTTGTTTTTAGGTTCAAAGAAGGGTTACAGTTGGAAGAAGACAGTCGAATTCAAATCGAGACCTATCCGGATGGCAAATGTCGATTGAAAATTAGCGAATTCACGAAAGAGGATGTGTCCTATTATAAATGTGTCGCAACGAACGACCTCGGAACAGCAACCACAAAAGCACATCTATCGGTCGAAAGTGAGCGCCGGACAGCACTGTAGTCATATGGAAACTATTACTAGTAGCATACGGACCATAGTTGAACAGAAAGTTCATTTGAAGATAAACTGTAGTGGCAACTGTAGTCATACAAGAACTATAGTTGATTGGAGCATCAACTACATTTTTGTTTCAGTGCTTCGAGAAGAAGAAAAGTTGAGGAAGAAAGAATACCCGCCGAGATTCTTACGCGACTTAACCGACAGAAAAGTGCCTGAGGGCAAGCCCGTCACATTTGATTGCCAGGTCGACGGTGCGCCTTTCCCGGAAATCAGATGGTATAATGTGTCGTCTAGACCATTTAGACAGCGTTTTTTATGTTTTCGTTTGATTCTCAAGGTTCAAAAACGGTATCCCGATTAAAGAGGGCGAAGGAGGCGTCAGCATCGAACTGCTGGACGACGGCACATGTCGACTGACCATCGCCCAGACAACGGAGGCGGACATGGGCGCGTACAGGTGTGTGGCTCGCAACGTCCACGGATCTACGAACTGCGCTTGCCTGCTGGCTGTGGAGGCCGTCCGAGCAGAGAAGAAGAAGGAGGGCGAGGCGCCCATGTTCCTCAAAGGGCTCACCGACTGTTGGGTGGAAAAGGGATCCGACGTGATCCTCAAGTGCCAAGTCAGCGGCGCGCCGAGACCCTCCATAAAATGGTAGGTCAACTATATTTCCCCTGATAGCCAACTATAGTGTCCCTGGTCAGGCGCGCGAAAGTCAACTTTAGTTCACCTGGTCGGACGCGGAAGTACCCAGTAGCCAGCACGTTTTTTGTTTTCCAGGTTCAAAGACGGCACCTTGCTTCGCGCCGGCAATCGAACGGACATCGGCTACTTGGACGACGGTACCGTACTGTTGACCATCAAGGACAGTACGTTCGTTGACGAAGGCTTCTATCGTTGCGTCGCCGAAAACGCTCTCGGCGAAGCGAGCACAATCGGAACTGTACGAGTTCAAGGTTAGTTTCTGGATTTTGCTCGGATACGCCTCCGCCGAAGCAGGAAATTAGCTTTTTTGTACACTATTTTAGCTCTGAGAGGAAGAAAAGAAGGCGTGGTCATCGAAGAAGGAGACGCGCCCAAATTCGTTATACCTCTGGAAGACTGGAGTTGCTCCGAAGGTTCCAGCGTGGAATTCGAATGCAAAGTCACAGGAAAGCCGACGCCACAGTTGAAATGGTAATTTCAATGTCGTCACTAGCTAATTCCATTAGATGGCGTCACTAGCTAATTCCATTAGGATGACGTCACTACTTAATTCCATTAGATGACGTCACTGTCTATTTTCATTAGTCACGTCTGACGACTTCCGCTAATGATGACGTCACTGTCTACTTCGGTGGAACTGTCACTCTCTGACGTACTACTGGGCAATGGCCTTGCTGTTTTCAGGTTCAAGGATGGTGTCCTTATATACAACGACCACCGATTGACCATCGAGTCGGTGTCCGAAGGAAAGTGGAAGTTGTCCATATCGAATGTCACAACAAAGGACGACGGCAACTATAGATGCGTGGCCACCAACGACGCGGGCACCGCGACCACCAAGGCGGCTTTGAGGATCGAAGGTAATAGTCTAGAACAACTTTCGGGTCGTTTATTTTGTTTTCGAGCCGCTTATTTCGTTCAGGTCCGCCGGCTAGCGCCGCACCACCGGGATCTATGGCGCCATCATTCGCCGTGCCCCTGAGGGACGTCCGAGCTCAAGAAGGCAACCTGCTACAACTCGAATGCAAGATCGGCGGATTGCCACTGCCCGAGGTCATATGGTACAAGGACGGCGAAGTATTGGGACCGTCGGACCGGTACCGGACCGAGATATTGCCCGATGGTACGGCGCGACTGATCTTCGACAAATGTCTACCGTCGGACGAAGGCCTGTACCGATGTCTGGCCAGGAATCCGTTGGGCACCAGTCACATGAAAGCCAACGTTTCAGTGAAACGTAAATTCGCCCGAATGTTCACTGTCCACAGCTTAAAATTTGTTTCGTTTTCGCTTTAGGTCGACGGTCGCCCGTTGGTAGCGTACCATTCGAAGGACTGTCAAAGGATAAAGCTCCTCGGGTGGTGGTACCATTGGAGACCACTCATTCTAAAGAAGGCTACAACGTGACGCTCACTTGCCGCATAGTGGGCACGCCCATACCCACATTGAAGTGGTTCAAGGACGGCGAGAGGATCTACCCCTTCGGCAGGTACAATATGGAGCACAAGGAGGACGGCGCCATCAGTTTGTCCATCGATCAGTTGACCGTGTCTGACGCTGGGTGCTATAGATGCGTGGCCGAAAACGAGCACGGCCAGGCCAGGACCACCGGCGAAGTGCTCATCGAAGGTAATAACGACATGAGAACTCGTGTCGTCGCTTGCTGCTTTTCAGGCGCTAACGAGTCGCTTGCTTTTTTTAGCCAAGGAAAAGAAGGTTCAGTTGACGTTGGACGAAGAACTCCAACGAGGCAAAGCACCCGGATTCATTAGACCGTTGACCGTTCGTCGAGTGGCCGAAGGCAACGAAGCTGTTTTCAGTTGCTTGCCATTCGGCAATCCCTTCCCGAAAATCCAATGGTTGAAGGACGGCGTGGAATTGTCCAGCGGCGATCGAATAACCATCGAGGCGTTGGACGACGGCTCGCAGAAGTTAACCGTCAGAGAGTCGATGACCAGCGACGAGGGCTACTATCGATGCGTGGCTAGCAACGATCACGGCACTAGCAGTACCAAAGCCGAACTCATTGTCGAAGGTAACGAGTTCTTAATCGAAACTAGCCATTTATTATAGTTGTCGCGTAACTATAGTTTACTAGACAACTGTAGTGTATCGTAACTACAGTTATCGGAACAATATAGTTACTCCGACCGTGCTCTTTTCAGTGGACTATTCGAAACGATTGGCCAAGAAAGTCGGAACGGTCGTCGAAGACGAACCTCAAGAAAGTAAACCAAGATTCAGGCGTGGATTGCAAAATGTGACCGTTGGTCAAAGTTCGCCGGCGGAATTCGAGTGCGCCATCGCCGGTTTTCCTAAGCCTTCAGTGAAATGGTTCAAGGGCAACACAGAACTGCACAGGGACGACAAATGTTTGACCTGGGAGGACGAGTGGGGTTTCCAACGATTGGTTGTGCTCAATGCCCAAATTGAAGACGAGGGCGAGTATCGGTGCGAAATATCCAACAAGCTAGGAACAGCCAAATCCGAGGCCACTTTGGGCGTCTTGAAAGGTAAGTTTCGCGCGCCAGCCAGTGTTGTTGCACTGGCCAGTGGCTTTTGTTGTACATTAATGAAACTATAGTTGTTGATACTTCGAGTGTGCTGCAGATCGTCACGCCACTCACGAAATGCAACTGGAGTACCATGGTCGTCGAATGGAGGGCGAACGACTGCCCGGCGAGGAACGCTTGTACCCGCCTGGATTTTTGAGACAGTTGAAAAATAGACACGTCTTCTCTGGATTTCCGGCTATTTTCGACTGTCTGGTGGTCGGCAACGAAATGCCCACTGTTAAATGGTGATAAGCCTTCTGTGCAACTATCTATGATCTTTTCAGCAGGTATTTTGTTTATCAGGTATCGCAACGGGCAATTAATCGAACCTAACGACAGGATGCGAATACAGAAGTGCGGCGGCGGTAGTCACGCGCTGATATTCTTCCGTACTGTACCTGAGGATCAAGGCGAATACGTGGCAATAGCGACGAACAGCCAAGGAACATCGAGTTCGTCTGCTGTGCTCGAAGTTACCGGTAATGAACAAGTTTCCGCACGTTAACTTCCTGGCTAAGACACATTTCTTGTTTTCTCAGTGCCCATGCTAGACAAGATGACGTTCGACGGACGGTACGACATTTCTCAATGGCTGCCCGATGAGTTCGACTTCCGTCGCACGCCCTTCTACAGCATACCAACGCCGCCGGATCGCGGTCCGTTCATAGCCGAGGTCACCGGTCACTACTTGACGTTATCTTGGATTCCGACCCGGCGCCCTCCGCCCCGATACCCTCAAATAACTTACATCGTCGAAATGAGGGAATTGCCCGATAAGGACTGGATGGTGGTCGATTACAATATCGCTCAGCCTTGTTGCAAGGTCAGAAATTTAGAACTGGGCAAGAGTTTCCAATTCCGGGTCAGGGCCGAGAACTTGTACGGAATTAGCGAACCGTCGCCCCCGTCGCCCCCATCTCAACTGATGGCACCGCCCAAGCCCGTTTTAGGTAAGTTCATCGAAATTGCTCGCTAACCTCGCTGGCTAGCTATTTATTTTGTTTATTCTGCGTTCAGATAAAAATAAACGTCCGATACAAAATAGAGACCCGTATGAACTGCAAGCCATGAATAAGCATTACGCGGAACAATACGGTAGGCTAGAGTTAATCTTTTTTGCTGGTTAACTCACTGACTAAGACACTTTTCGTTCAGCTTGCGCTCCGTGGTTCGCGCCTCGAGAAGTGGACAAAGTTCATTGCGCAGTCGGCGACACGTTGGAAGTCATCTTTTGGGTATACGGATACCCGGACCCCGATGTCACATGGTACTTCCGCGGGTGGGAAATCACTCCCACAACGCACGGAAATCGTTTCGAGTCAGTGACCATAGTTGTAATAGTTTACCTAATGAAATGGACGTATAGTTGCGCATTGGTTTTCAGTGTCAAATGTTACGGAGGCACGGAATGCGTTTTGAGTATCAGGGAATTTACCAAAGAAGACGCTGGCCAGTATCAATGCAAGGCGGTCAACCAACACGGCGATGCACAGCAAAACGTTTTCGTGGAAGTTGCCAGTAAGTAGACTACAGTTGCCATTGAACTATAGTTGTCATTGGACTATAGTTGCCTTTGGGCTGTAGTTGCCGTTGGACTATAGTTCTCTTTGAACACTCGTTACTATTGGACAATAGCTTTTGAATTTGACAAAAAATTTCAGCCTTGCCGTCGTTTATCCAACACCTCGAAAACAAGATCGTGCCCAGTGCTAAGACGGCCAGGCTCGATTGCCGAGTTGACGCCAATCCGTATCCGGATATAAAATGGTTCAAAGTAGGGACATTTCATAAACATGCTCTAAAAGTGACAAGTCCACGCGCGAATTTTTCCAGGATTGGCATCCATTGGTCGAGTCGAGTAGGATAAAAATGATAAACGAACCTCCATATCTATGCAGTTTGCTCATACACGATCCCATACTCAGGGACACTGGTATTTACACATGCCAAGCCTCGAACGAAGCGGGGAAAGTTTCGTCAACTGCAACAATAACAATCGAAGGTATTCGTCACGTAAACTTGTTGTGGACAGCAGAAATTTTGTTTTTTTCTTCAATATTTAAAATGAGTACCTGATTATTCTATGGGCGCCAAATTCAAATGATTAAATGGCTTTTTTCAGCCGAACCTTTCGACTACGAAGTGGAGTATGTCCGACAGAAGAAAGTCACGATGAAACCGAGGAAAGTTCGCGAAATCTACACAGTGGAAGAGGAAGTTCAAAAGTGAGCTGATGAAACTGTATCCGATACCTAATCTCCTCCAAGTAAACAAAAAATATGTCGCGTTTCGTTTCGTTTCGTTTCTTGTATTTTTTTCATCCACTATGCGATTTTGTTGTAAAGTTTCGGTTTTACCTGAGGACGACGGACGAAGTACAGTAAGAGCGAGGCTTACTGTACTTGGGATAATACGCGCCAAGGCACAAAAAAATTTCAAAAATTTCCAAAAAATATTTACTTTTTTTACGTTTGTAAAATGTGACGGCATTCTGCGCTAAACAGATGCCGTTTGATTAGTTTTCCGTTGTTTTTTTCGGTCACAAATCAGCGATTGAATTTCTGCGAAAATATTTTCATATTCATTCAAAAACAAAATTTTCGCTCGATCGGCTGCGTTGTGACAGTTGAAAGTTTTTTACATTATTTTCTTCTTTTGTTTTCTGAATTTTAATTTGAATTTGGGCTACGAATAATTTTTGCTTTTCGTTCACAGTGAATCGCGCGAAACGAGCACATTGTGTATCCGCTGTGATCTTTGTATGATAGACCAGAGTTTATTTTACTATTAAATTTATATTTATTATGTGTCGTCAATTTTGTTTTGTTGTGTTTTTTTTGTTTCACCTTAGGTCGAAATTTGAATTTACTATATTTCGATTTTTTTGCGAGTACTGTAGAATGGCGGGTTTTGTGATACAAATAAGATTCATGGAAATGGATGGAAATCGCAGTAGCCAGTGGATTATCATTGGTCAAACCAGTGGTTAACCAATAGGCTAATTTCTATCCAGGTCTTTGAATCTTATCAGTGGTGCTATTGTTTAGATGAATCTAGTCCCGTGCCCTTAATTTGCTTGATTTAGCTGGTTTATTGTCATCGCTTGTTTAATATTGCGCGTTATTTTGTTTTTCTCCATGTTTTTTTCTTACAGTTTGTAGTAAAGGGAGAAACCTCTATGAATGGTTTCGTGTTGATTTTCCGAACTATATTTTCATTTTCGATATTTATTTTTTATTCTTCTTCTTCTTCTCGGAGACTAAATGAGTGTATTCCGCGATACTCCTTGCAACTATGGAAATCGAATCACAAATCTGAATCTGTTTTCAGTTTATAGAACTTTTTGTCTAATCTTTAATCTATATTAGAGCATGATTATCTTTAGAAACTGATATCTTTTAATTTTGATATATATATATATATACACTTCTCGCTACAAAAACATGTTAACTTGATCATCAATTTTGCAATTGCCAATAGCACTAATACAGTAACTACAGTAACTGTTGCATTTTATACAAAATTACAGTAACTTTTACGGAATAAGTCACATGTACAGTAACAACAGTACACCGTACAGAAAAAATAACTCAAAAAGTTCGAATTCTCAGATTATTCGGTGAACCACTGCAGGAGCTTTCCGGGCTGTACACATTTTGTCTCTTGGAATTTTTTGAAATTGAATTTGTTCCCGCCGTTTGAAATTTTATGCGAATTTTTCACCTCAAAATGTTTTTTTTATGAATATTTATATTTATATCCTACTCTTCCACATGAGAAATGCATTTTCTAAATGTTGCAAACAAAATTGTGGACTTTTCTTGTATTTGCCGCAGGGAATCGAATTTCGTGGTTCACCGGGTAACTGAGATTTCGACGGGCCGAAAATTTTTGGCTAAATTCGTTCATCGGCAATACCGTAAGGCGCTACAGTACGAAATGGAGTTGTGGAACAAATTCTGGCACCCCAACCTACCGTACTTGTACGACGCGTTCGACGAAGGCGACACGTGTTGTTTAGTCTACGAAAAGTAAGGAATACAAAAAATGAGTTTGAAAATTCCTCTAATTGACCCAATTGACCAATTGACTGCAACTGAGTTACACGTCGTTACAACTCACTGCAGTAGTGATACAAGTCGCTACAACACACCAAAAATAGTGCTACAAGTCTACAAGATAACTTGTTGCACATAGTTGCAAGATATAAGTGACCACTGAATATCCGATTTAATAATTGCTAATGCTAATGATATTTTGATTCTGTTTTGTAAACGAGAGTTCAGTCTACCTTTGCAAATATTTGCGACAATTTCCACTTCCTGGCAAAACCAAAAGTCAAATGTGATAAATTGTTAAACATTGTTGTAATGACGTGATTGATGTGAAAAATTTCGACGACAGCTCGCTCGATTCAACTTATTAAAACCAGCTGAAAATCATCTCACTAAATATGATGACTCGAAAAAAATGCTAAAAGGTCGGTAAAAATTTCTGAAAGGTGTGACTAAGTCGAAGACAGTTAAAAAATTAGTTTTTCAGCCAGGGTTAAATACAACGTTTAACAAAGAACGAAGGTTTGTGCGAAATGATAAAAAGTACTCTACAGCTGAAAGTTACTTCTGCCCCCCAGTACCATGTGGCGTCGGGAGTTCCTTTCGGCAAACAGCAGTTGTCACCATCCAATTCTTATTTCCACACCTCACCATCTTCTATCGAGTAACTATTATGCCTACCTTGTTCTTGAATGGTGGCTAGCCCCGGCGGGCAATTTTCTCGAGAGCATTCTCGACTAGGCGCAAATACAACAAGCCAGCTATTTATCTATGTCAGACTCTCAGCGTTTCTATTATTTAAAATCCACGTAACTGACTCATTAAATTTGTAAACTATTTTTAACGAAAGTCGGTCGGCGATGACAATTGTTCCCCCGACGAGAGTGTGCGGTTTCGACCATTGAAATTCAGTTAGTTTTTGAAAATGCTAAAGCGAGATTTATAAAATAGAAAGAGCTCTTCGGCTGCGGGTTCATTTTTTAAACTGTGTGTAATGGTCCTTCCGTAGATTAGGGTTATTTGCTTCCGTTATAAAATTATTCATTAACCAAGTGTGATTTAAATATTTATTCGATGGTTATCATGCCTGCCCTCAACGGGCTTAACGGTCATAAGAAAAGGTAAGGGAAAATTTTCAGAACTGGTCAGGAATCTATGCTTCAAATTCGATAAATCGCCTTCAGCATTCAACATTAAATTTGAAGGTCGAAGTCATCATACTTGATTGCTGAAGGGATATATCTTTCATTATTTTGTTTGTTTTCTGTATTTTAAGTCAGCAGAAAGTGGCAAATTATAAAAACTGGAAATAATAGAAAAAAACAGTTTCTAATTTATGTCTAAAAAAACTTGATACATGGCTGACGACAATTTCTTATTTTTTGCCACTTTTCTTCTGGCTCAAAAGCGAAAACAAAAAAAGCAAAAAATTTTAATAGAAATTTTGCGTTCCACTCCATCTTTTTGCAAGAAGAATTTCCGCTCCTGCATATAATAGCGCGTTTTTTAAACATTTCCAATTTTCTTCCTGTTCTCATCAAGACTATGATTCATTCATATTCTTGCCTAAAGTGTATTTCTTTATTCATCCATGAAAATATAAAGTGAAAAACTCTTGTTTGTAAATTCTGTAAATAAACATAAATTTGTGAAAGTTGGCGAACACTTTTAAAATTATTTCTAAATTCCGGCTTTTGAGAAAATGTTTGTTTTTCTTCGAGGAGTATATTTTCAATGAAACCCGGGTGCATTAGAGTCGTCCAACATTTTGGAAACTGGTCAAATATTAGCTGCCAGTTTATATTGCTTCCACTGGGAGTGATTTTCCATCGACTATAATTATAAATTTCTGTATTATAAAATAATAGGCCAGTGCTGAATTCTGACTGTATATAAAATCATGGCAGTCTCTCACGATTCTTTAGAATTCAAAAAGTGAGGCTGGATTTCAGAATATGGTTCACCTTGCTGACCTAATTTTGTTGACCTAATTATTTTATGTCATGTAATATTTGTTTACAGTATCACCGGTGGTGGGCTTTTGGATCGCGTTACAGCCACAGAAGATATTCGCGAAACTCAAATCGCCTTCTTCATGAGACAATTATTGCAAGCGTTGGAATTCATGCACAGCAAGAATGTTGTACATTTAGACTTGAAAGTAAGCAAATTTCTGAAACACATTTTGGTTCCGTTTCAAATTCGAGACTGATCCTAATCTATCGTTAAAAATCAGATAAAAGAAAACAGTAAATTTTGATGGGTGACAGTTGCCGATGTTTTGTTTGTTGAAAATTTGTTTTTTCCCGCAAAAAATACAGACAAGAATAAATTCGAAATTTTCAAAAATTTCAAAAAATAACAACAAAGTGTAGATATTTTTCGACGCGATTTTTTTTAAATTATGAAAAATTTTTGTCTGCATTTTTCAATTCATTTTTTTCATGAAAAATAATACTCCATTTTGAAAACTGAAAAAAATTTTTTTAGCCTGAGAACATCATGCTTTCCGAAGCCGGTACTGATCAAATAAAATTAACGGATTTCGGATTAAGTCGTCGATTGCGACGGGATAAGCAAACGTTCGGAACAGTAGGTGCACCAGAATTCGTCGCACCAGAAATCGTTCGACAAAAACCTGTTACATTAGCCACGGACATGTGGTAAGTTGAATGGAACAACATGAAAACTGTGCAAAAAATAAATAAAAGAGTCATGAACTAAAAACGCAAATCCCTATTTCTTTCAATTTTCATGCTTTTCGTGGATTACAAAAAATTCTCTTTTTGTAATTTACAAATTGTCTCGATGGCACGGAATCATGAATAACAAAATGCTTCCCGCATACAAATTTGTAAGAAGTTTGCAATAAAAAAATTCTGGGATTTCTAAATTAATGTTCCCAAAGTATAAATTATTTTGTTCCCAAAAATTGAATACTGTGATCTAATAAGCAAAATTTCTTTTAATTTTCATGGTTTTCATGGACTATTATTAGATTTATCACATTTTGCATTTTCAATAGTCTATTTTATAATAAAGGAAAAAATTGGAATGCCATAGTAAAAAAACATACTAAAATACATATTTGTAAAAAGTTTGTAACATAAAAATTATTGGATTTCTGTATTGCTTCAGCTTTATGCTTTGTCCCAAATTTTGTTCAGTTTTGTGGGAGGAGGGGTTATTATTTCGTTGCCAAAATTTGAATACGCAAAAAATAAATCAAGATTCATGAACTAAACAAGCAAAATTGCTTCAAATTTTCATAATTTTCCGAAATTGTTACATTTCAAAAATTTTGCGTTTTAAATTTGTATATTTTCTTGAAACAATGTCGGATCGTTATAAAATAAAATTTGAAGTTTATAAAAAGTTTGCAACATAAAGTTTGGAGTTTAAATTTTTTCCAATTTCTGCCAGAAAATTTCAAATTTTTCCTTCTACCAAATTTTGAGAAGTTTTTAAGATTTTATTGTCCGCAAGTTGTTCAAAATTTTACCACTTTTTAATACACATTCAAATATCTGCAAAAATCAACATTTTTTAGTAAGCTTACCACAATTTTTGATGATTTTTTTATTTCACACTGTTTAATTACTTGATTTTGACAATATTTAAAATATTATTAACCCGTCAAATTTACGTTTCAGGAGCGTCGGCGTTTTGGCCTATGTTATGTAAGTGCTTGCTATGATTGTTGTTTTATCACTTGTTCGCTTTACATGATGTTTCAACATTTGCTATTTTTAATGGCGTGGAGGGGCTTCCTCCTCAAAGGTTGATCTTTGGTCTCGGTCGGGTAGACTCTCAGGGAACCAGAAATATTTGCTTGTTCGAAAAAAAGTTCTCCGCTACGTCACACACAGCGTCAAAAAAGTTTCGGTTGTGCGAGTTTTAAAAGTGAAAATGTCTTAAAATCTTCACTGGCCCGAGGTTTCGAGGGAAGATTTTCGTTTCGCCTACCGAAACGTTTTCTTAAGTGAAAGTTTGTTAAACAAAGATTTTGAGCGAAAACTTTTTCCGCTCATAGTTTCTCTCTCGCCGCGGACTCTCGGATCGGAGGCTCCTCCTCGGATGATGTATCAAGGTATTTGTTACGTGGACCAAGGCGCGAAAACGGTTCCGCGGTTATGGTGCTGGGCGTTTTAATGATAATGTCTGTGGTTTTCGGTTATTGCCACTCGTTTTCGCTAGATGTTCAGTTTCGGCGAGCAGTCAGTCAGCCGAAAATTCTCTAAATGTTTTCATGTAAACGAGCGTTCGGATAATGTAGTGTGGTTTTTTGCACATTTCCACCTGTTAAAAACTAAAAAGTGGTTGAAATTTATTAGTTTCTATAAAAATAATGGTTTCAAAGAAATTGCGAATCTTTTAGAATTTTTAGTGCTCGAATCTTGAATCCGAATCCGAATAGGCGCGTGAGCGAGGATATTTTCGCGTTTCGCTTTTTGCTCCCGATTCATAGTTAACTATCCCACTTCAACTCGACAATGACGCACTTTTTTTGCTTTTATATTTGACTATCACTCGTGATTCTCAGGTTGACCGGTATTTCACCGTTCCACGGCGACAGCGACGAAGAAACGTTGAAGAACGTCACCGACGTTAAGTACGGTTTCGATCCGAAACATTTTCAAAACGTTTCGCCGGAAGCCAAGGATTTCATATCGAAATTACTGAACGGTGATCAAAAGTAAAAAATTGTTACTGAGCTAGCGAGATATCCGGCGCTGGGATTGAGCGATCAGCGCACTTTTAGGAAACGGTTAACGGTTCAACAAGCGTTATCGCATCCATGGATGCAGCTTGCTGATTCGAAGAAGGATCACGGCGAACTATTAACGACACAATTCTTGAAAGAATTTAAATATCGTCATAAGTGGGTGGTAAGTGAACCTGATAGTCAAATTTGTTTTGTCACCCCTTATTCAGTCGTTTGAATCAGACTTTCCAGCGCATCTGATAGCTGAGCTGCCCTGTGAATTAATTCCCGATTATTGCGAATCTTATCTGAATCTGATCTGAAATCTGAAGCTGGATATGAATTGAATCTGAATCTGGATCTGATTTTAGGAGCGTAGAGTTTTCGTCCAGTACGGTCCGGACGACGAGGAAACGTCTCCTTACAAAGTCGATTTGAAGGGCATTAGAAGCGCGTTAGAGCTACTAGAGCCGACGTATTTCCCGCCGTTGGCCGGCTTGGCAATCGACAGTCGACGACCAGTGACCATAATCGAACCGCCCCCAGTAGCGGCCACATTCAAATTACCTTCTTCAACCAGAACCCCCGGTCGAGACTCAGGTACATCGGAACCGAGCAACCGACAGAGTCGAAAGGCCGGTTACGGTGACAGTGCCGATATAGCAGATTCCGCCGGTAAGAGGGATCAATTATTGAACGGATCCTCAGCAGACCACTTATATCAAAACGGTTACGGTCATCCCGTCGAAGGCGACCGAAGGAAGAAAGAAAGTGCGGATAGTCAAGGGCAGAAGGATCATAAACCCGATTCTCGTTCGGGCGCCGCCAAAGCTTCCCGAACAGAAGGTCTTACCGACGAACAGCAGCTTTTGTCGCCCCAGGAACTATCGGCTTTGCTGAGCGCCGAACGACGAGCCATCGAAGAGGAGCTCGCTAATCGCATATTATCCGATATTAGCGAAGAAGGTTCGGTGGCCTCCGAAGCCGGTAGTAACCCTCCGTCGAGGAAATCCAGCATGGCGAAGCAACAGGACGATAAAGAAAGAACGCCAACCCAGGACGATTATTCGATCCTGATGAGGCCCAACAGACCCCTTCGATTAGAGATCGACGATATAGCCGGCGCCGACGGGCAAGCGAGTCCGAGACGCAAGGGTAAAGGCAGTAAAGGTTTGAAGTCGCCGGTCAGACAATCACCGACGAAGGAGCAAGTCATGGAGTGCATCGTGTCCAGCGCCAAGGCTTTATTGAGTCCGAATAAAAGCGGCGAACCGGCGGACGATTTATCGCCTAAAATCCGCGCCGCCAAGCGAGAAGCCGAAATGGCCCGGAAAAAGGACGACGACGATTTCGACGCGTTGATGAACGACGTCGATCGTATGAAGAAAGATTTCCGCAGACGGCTTAGCGAAATCCGCGATGGATATGATAAAAAGCCCAAAGCGGATATGGAAAACGGTAATTAGCAGTCTAGAGGCGAAAAATTCCTTCTGACCGCCATTTTACACTATTTTCATGCAAATTTATGAATTTAAATACAATTTTACATTCTCTGTTTGACTCGACCGAATCTGGTTTGAATCACAAAGGTTACGTTTAACAACTTTCACACGGAGCTTTTTCGGCGATTTTTTTTTAAATTAAGCGCAACTAGCATAGAATCCGATTCTTCTGTGACGTTCTTTTAAAAGTAACTTGGGATTCAGTTTTTAGCTGGTCAGAACCAGATTCGGTCGATTGGAAAACTGAACGTGATTTTATATGGTAAACTCATAAATGTACACGAGACGATCCTTAAGTGGAAGAGACTGTAATACTTAGTTTACATTTGCTCGTTACGTCTTCGTTTCAGGCTATGATAAAAGCCGAGGGCCCGGACCGCCGATTGTCGTACCTCAATATCCGTATCCCGGATATGAAGTTGAAGACTACGAATGGGACACCGATTATCAAATGGGCCCGGAGACGTTCCTCTTGCAGCAGCGCAACGCCGATTTAGCGGGTCGCATACGAGATTACCGTCGACACTTGTTCGGCGATAGCGCCAGCTACGTCGAGAAGGGCTACCTCGGCGCCATCAACCGAGACGTGGCCGTTCGCGAACGACGCCGGTACACGGACTTGATCCGAGACGACAAGGATCTAGCCAAGACGGTGAACGTTCTGGAGAAAGATATGAATCACATTCACACGGGAGCCGTTAAGCGAGTTCGTATGACCCCCGCTATGGCGGCGCCGGTGCCCGGACCAGGAGGAGGTGAGACGAGAATTTTGTTGAGTCATCAATAGTCCTGCAGCCATCGATAACGAATCATCGACTTGCATGATGAGCATGGACTTTTCATGATGAGTCATCGACTTGTCTTGATGTTTCATCGACTTGACACGATGATTCATCATTACGTGGGCTAATGCGTTATATTGCTCGTTATTGCAGTATGCCCGCCGGTTTTCCAACATCGAATCAAAGATACAGTGTTCGCTGAAGATAGCCAAGTCACATTCCAGTGCGTGGTGGTTGGAACGCCCGAGCCGACCGTGTGTTGGTTCCACAACGAAGCGTTGGTCGTGGAAGGGCCCAGACACAAAACGACGCTCGAACATTGTAAGGCCACGTTAACGATAAAATCCGCTCAATTAACCGACGTCGGCGTTTACAAGTGCGTCGCCGACAATGAACACGGCCAGTCGATTTGCGTCGCTCGTTTGAAACAAGGAGGTTTGTGAGCACTGGCTAGTAACATTTCCGAGGCATGTCTAGTGGAGATGTTTGTTTTTCAGATCTTCCAACGAGACCTTCTCGACCGGATGTGATTTTGGCGTCGGACACTGAAGTTTTCATTACTTGGGAGCAGCCGCCGCTGACCAGCGGCCTCGGAATACTGTGCTATAAATTAGAATTCAGAAAATGCGGTATAATTTACAAAATCCAGCACGTTATTTGTCACCGGCTCATTCGAACGAGCAAATTTCAGGTGAAGATGAATGGTCGTGCCCGTGGTTCGTGATTTCCGACAGCCTCGACGAAGAGTGCGTCGTTGTGAAACGTTTGGAATTTTTGGGCATATACCAATTCAGAGTGGTGGCCAAGAACGCGTTCGGTTGGGGCGAACCAAGTTTGGCGAGCAGAATTATTCAAACTCACGTAAAAGGTAAAAAAAGGACTTGGAATGAAAAATGGCAGAAAATTTGTTTCATTTGCTTGCTTTCGAGTACTATCCGATATCTTTCAGGTGCACCAAAGTTGAACATCGAATTGCTCAGAAAAGATTATCACTTAAACGTCGTCAATCTGCCTCATCACGTTTCGTTGTTGAGCGAGATCCCTGAAGAAGAAGGGGTCGTCTCCGAGTCGACGCCGTCGGAAAATCGCGAAGAGCAACCGAAAAAACCGAGCTTGGACTTGAATACGACCGAAAATCCGAAAAATCGCTATCAATTGGATTCTGAGATATTCCGGTAAACGTCACGAAACGTTGATTTCAAAACAAAATCTGTAGCGGTTTGTCGTGTTTAGGGGACGATTTTGCCTCGTCAGAAACGCGATGGACACTAAGAACGACACGAACGCTCATTGCGCGGCGAAAATTTGCATGGCCTCGCCCGACCATAAAGAGCAGGCGATGAACGAGTATGAGACCCTCCGAGAGATTCAACATGAAAATGTGGTTCATTTGATGAGTGCTTACTTCAAGTAAGTTCAAGATGTCCATGGCTAACAAGCGCCCGGCTCGCTGTGTTTAACGACCGAAATTTTGTTTTCAGGGAAGACTTTCTTGTACTTTTCATGGAGAAGTTGCACGACGATCTTTTAGACAGATTCACTTATCAGGACTATTACACCGAAGACCACGTGGCTCGCGTCATCGCTCAAATACTCAGCGCTTTACAATGGATTCACTTTAAACGGTACGCCTGCGTATCCGACTTACAGTAATCTGCGCAGTTGCGATCACTGGCTACTTTTCAGAATTTGCTTGATGGACCTTCAACCAGACAACATTATGTTCCCGAGCAAGAGGATATGGAGCGTGAAGATTTGCGACACCGGTTCGGCGATTCGAATGGTCGAAGGCGAACAGACGAAAGCCGTACCAAGCGTTCCAATTGAATTTTCAGGTAACTTTTTTACGTTTTCAAAACGCGTCCTTTTTACGACAGTTTTTTTTATCATTTCTAGCACCCGAAGTTCTGCAAACGGGCACCGCCTCGCCGATGACCGACATCTGGGGCCTTGGTCTGCTAGGATTTCTATTGTAAGTGCGACTGACTAAGAGACTATAGTTAACAGTGGTCTGTATTTGTAGACTATAGTTAAACTATAGTTGATCATTTTTTAGATTGAGCGGTGTTAATCCTTACGTGTTGGACGATGACTCCTCCGAAGCGGATATCGTAAAATGTATTACTATGGAGAAATGCGATATCAATTACGTGTACACCAATGCCAGTCAAGAAGCCCTCAAATTCGTCACGTGGTGCCTCAAGAAACAACCCTCGTAAGCCAAACTGCAATAAGCATGACAGTCTCGCCACGAATATTAAAGATTGCAATAAGCATAATACTTTTATTGCAGCAATCGAATGAGCACCGAAGACGGACTGCAACACAAATGGCTGTCCGTGTTGGACGTCATGATCAGAAGACGAGAAACGATAAAATTTTCCGCCAATCGTCTTCGAACATTCACGCGAAAATATCGAGAGAAACGTCGCGCTCAAGCGACCGATAACAATCAACTATTGACCGAATACGGTTCTCCTCCATCGAGATAAGAGACCGTAATCGAAACACGAATTTTTTGGACATATCCCTCGATGACAAAATTCGAACTACGTGTCATTTTATTTATCGGCATACTTGTTGTACAATCGATGCAAAATGCTTGTGCTCAACTTTACGTTTAAGCGTCTTTTTCAAATACTTACGTTGAAACATCAAATTTTCGGTGTAATTTTTTACTTGCTTCGCCTTTTTCGAAACGTGTGCTTTCAAATATTTTTGCTTCGAAGCTACCTTCTTGTGCAGTGGTAGCCGTTTTTAGAACGATTCATTTTACCACTATTGTTCATTGTCTAGTGTTATTTTTTGCTTGTTTTTGCTCTTTTGTACGATTCGAACTGTAGGTACAGTACGATATCTCGGATTTTCTGCTGTAATCTCTTTTGTCGTTGTAGCTATAATATTTATCGCGATTTTCGATAACGCCGCCCAGTGTTTGTTGTTACATAACGAAAAAACCGTTTTTGTTGATAAAAAGTCTTGCAAAGTGCCAGATTTTGTTTCTACACTTGCCCAGCGACTATAGTTGTCTAGTGACTATAGTCGACCAGCGGCTATTGTTATCTTGCGACTGAGTTGTCCACTGATTGTACTGTAGCTCATTATCACGCACACAAATAACGAAAAAAAGGAAGATTTTAGCAAATCCCCCTGTCCGAAGCGTTTCCGAACTAATTATTTGTTCCAAAAGTGAAACAAAAATTCAATACCCCAGCTAGCTCTAGTTAGCTAGACGACTAATTTTTCCCTTTCACTCGCACGAGGCGACTATTTTTAAAACATTTCAGCATTTTTTTTCTTCTCTCCATCCGGCGTCCTTCTATACGACGAAAACGGGAGGGAAATATTATTATTTTTGCTTATATTATTAACGACCCGAACGAGAAGGACATTGATCATCTTGATGATCATTATCACACATAGGCATCGACTAGAGAGACTCGGAGAAACCCTCGGCGGTTTAGTCTATGACGCAAATGGTCCGAGCAATAAGTTATATTTTATATTTTTAATAATAATGGCCGTTATTTTTATAATAATGCATCCGGAGGAAGGTTCAAGCGTAGAGCAGCGAGCAACTATGGTTGCAAATGAGAACGGCTCTAGTTGCAAATGAGGAAGAGGAAAATCAGCTATCAACAAAGACTATAGTTGCAAATGAGGAAAAAAGCAGCGCAAAAAACTAGAAAAAAAATCAGCTAAAGTCAGCTATCGCAGATCGGAATCCAGCAATTTTGTTTACCGCTTTCTACAGACAATTTTGAATTCTACGGTTTTTTATTTAATCACTTCTTGCAGCACCAACTTTTTGGGTTCGACAATTATTTTCTATCGTTCGACAGTTTCATTAGAAAACTAAGGATGCTAACAAAAACATGATTATTCACCATATTATTTTCTCTAACAACAAAACATCAACATCGCCAACGAGAGATTAAAACTACGAAAAAGTAAAACAGATACATTTTCATCATAGAAACTAATACCAAAAATGATTGGTAAGAAATCACTTTCGCGTACTTTCCCTCGATGTATCAAGCGCAAAAGCGATTCGCGAAAATTTATATCAGCTAGTTACGCAATTTATTTTGCAACAAAATATTTTCCACATGTACATTTCGTGAAACGTTAATCACGCAGGTTTTAATCACAGAAACTCACCGAGCGCAACGAACTTTAAAAGCATCTTGTTATTGGAAATGTTTCAATAGTTTATAAACCTGCGAGACGAAACATAAATCTTACTGAATTCAAGGAGAGGAAAAAACTTTATGAATTGCTGATGATCTATTTTCGAGAGATACCGTTCGCAGTTTTTGCTCGTTTTTGCGCGAGTTAATCTGACTGATTTCCAAAGGCTCTTCGATTTTGAGTCTGATCTATTCGAATCGCTGAATGGACTTCGAGAGATCATCTGTGGTGACTCACGCAAAAAGCTAAAAATTGGCTAGTGCTCGAAAGAGGTGTTTACCTCGACGCTTTCGCATCACTAGCCAGCAACAGACGCATCACGTTTTTGATGGCTCGTCAAATTCTTCCGAGTATCAGGGGTGCCTCCGAATGACGGCATAACGGTCACATAGGTGAACTTTGACGAACCGTGAAAAACAAATGGATGACGAACGTGAGACGTTAGGAGCTCGTTAAAAAAAATGTGAAATAAAAAAGAGACGGTTTAAAAGGGATTACGAAATACACCTGGTCTCGAGTGGTGTTTTCCAACGGGTATCAACTTTCGGGCTTGCATCGGGATTGCGTAACAATCTGCGACACAAAGGGAGCTAGTCAAAAGGTAAAAACCCTAAACTCTCATCTTGGTCCCCGATCGCGTCTTGATTCGCTCTCTAGCTAGCACATTTCTCAAACGTTACTCTCAGCGCGCTTTGTTGACTACGGTTCAGTTTTGTGTTCCTCATTATCAATCTGTTTTGAAAGTTTGACAAGGTACGCGCCAACTGACGGGCGAGGCGAATAGTATCGACCAAACATTAAAGTTTCTAGCGCCCACCAATCAGTGTTCGAAAAATTTTCCCTCCGCCAGCGTCACCCCAGTTGCTCGTAGCCGCGGGCGCTTTTCTCGCTTTTCGAATCGAGTTTCGGGGGCTAGCGCGCAACTAGCTCGTTCACACACATTCGAATGTACTCCTCGCCCACGCTGAACGTCCAGCCGATTATTACATTTGCATAGCGAGACATTATATTTCTTCGAAGAAGAAGACTACGAAGAAGAAGAAGACGAAGAAGAAGGAGAAGAAGAAGCTGAAAAAGACAGCTAGCTAGCTTTTATTTATCCGAAAACAAGAAAGAAAATTTGTATCGGAATTCTTACATAGAGCGATTATGATGCAAGGCTTCGTCATTGAAAATCGGACGAGCCATAATTAATATTATCTTCGTCGGTCGGAGCCGAATCGTCATCCGCGCCGTATCACTTGATATAAATCTCATCGCGGGCTCGCCCGCGTCGTTCGCCGTCCGAGAGTCGTTTCTATTGGAAACGGATATCAGTGTAGTTTCTCGATTTGGACGTCATTTTTTCCTTCGTTTAACCATTTTTCCGCGTAAACATTCTCGTAGAGTTCGCTGAGGAGACTTTTATCATCCGTCAACGCGCAACGACTAGACTCACGTGGATCAGTTCTTCGTAAGAAATCTTTTTTCTCCTCCAGTCGGTTTGTTTTGGATCATCATCATCATGTTCATCGATGTCGCAGTCGCATTAGCGAATTATTATTCGACGTCGCGAGAACTGTCTACAGTGATTATTCGAGTGTCGCTAGCCGACGTCGGCCGAGCGCTAACAAGCTTATGTATAAAATACGATTGGTCAATTTAGACAACATTCAACAGTTCAACGAGTTAGTGATAATAACCTTCGGTGCGAAAAAACGAAATATTATTCTGTGTTCTCAATGAACCGGTGAAGGAAGAAGAAGAAAAAAAAAATATATATATATAAAATTATCATATTTCGAAAAATTTACATATTTTCCTCGTATTCAATATATTCAAAAATATGGGCAACGATTTGAGCGCGTCGACGACGGATTTCTTTCAGCGGAGTTTGAGTTTCGTACGTTTGGATCGAATCCGACGTTCGACTAGCAACGGCGTACGTCGTTATAGGAGCGCCAGTGTGGCGCGCAAATCGAGGACGTCATCCGTGTCGTCGCAGGACTCGAAGCCGAACTCGTTTCTTCATCAGACGGATACTGCGACGACGAGGACAGGTTCGTCGTCGTTGGCTAAAGGTAATCGCGCTTCTGTGCGTCGCAGTAAAAGTTGGCGTTGTTCGCCTACCGTACCCGACCCGCCGCCATACACGGGCGACAGCAGCAAGAGCAGCCCCGGCGCCGGAGGCGGATGCGCAGGTACGCGAGCGGGATGTGGTGGCGTTAGATCGCCCGACTTGCTCGTAAATAGTTCGCCGCCGGACGATTTCGATGAATTCTTCGAACAAGCCGCGAACAGGTCGCCGGCTTACAGTAATAGCTGGGACAGCGGCCGAATAGATTTCGAGACGCCCCCCGATTCGCCGCCGTTGTCGAGACCGCGTACGTTGAAGACCAAAGGTCACAATTACGACGGGAGACAATTCTTTCTCAGGGTACCGTCGCCGGCGTCCGACGATCTTACTAATTCTACGTGTTCCGGTAGAAGTATACCCGATTCGATAGCGACGTCGGACGATCAGTCGACGGCCGCCGAGCAGCCGGCTAAAGTGAAATTATCGTCGTCGTCGTCACCGGCTGGGTTACTAACGAGAAAATCTTCGTCGTTTCGACGCGAGAGCATCAACGGTGTTTCGGTACGATTCGCCGAAGAAGAATCGAAAATAATGTCCTCATCTCAACCGAACTCCGTACAAACGCGTACGTCGTTATCGCCGCCGTCGAACCGACTCTCGCCGCCGTCGAACAACCAACGACTTTCGCCGTCTCCGTCGCCGTCCGCTACGTCGTCCAAGTCGCCGAGTCCCAACGTCCGAAGCTTAAAACAATCCACGTCGACGACGGAGTTACAAAAGAAGCGAAGAGCCGACGAACGACGCAAGACCATCGCCACGACGCCGAGATCGACCAGCGGCGACAGTCCGACGTCGGGCGATAAAAAATCGCCATCGGCATCCCGATCATCATCCAATGCTCAAGCTTCCGTAGCGCTCTTAACGCCAGCTCAAATAACATTAATTCGTCAACATTGGAATCAAACGTACGTATCGAAAGGACCTACTGTAGTCGGTACGCATGTATTTCAAAGAGCCTGTTTCAAAGTACCGGCCATTAAGGAAATCTTCAATCACGTAGAATTTACCGAAAAGCTGCCCAACGTCGATCTAGTGTATAAACATCACGCGAAAAGTGTGGCGTTGCTCTTGGACGACATCGTTAAACATTTGGATCATTTGGACGTCATTATTCCCAAACTGAACGAAATCGGTAGAAAACATTCAGTATTTCACTCGAACGGGTTTCAAGTTAATTTTTGGGCCGTATTCGCCGAATCATTCATCGACTGCACGCTGGAATGGGGCGAGAAAATTCGCCGCGTTGAAGAAGCGCGAAAAGCGTGGGCTATACTAATCGCGTTCATCGTCGATCGGATGAAAGTCGGATATCAGGACGGCAAACGGGATATAACGCGGATTAAGATCAGCGGCGGGGATTCGACGCAAAGCGACGGCGGATGCGGTTCACCTCCGAGGTGATTCGCGCGACAGCCGTTAACGGGCACATTTATCAGTTGCAGTACAACCTCGGCTCATTACTCAATCGTCTAGACGATTTCGCGACTCGCACATATTCCAAGAATGATAAACTATTGTCTGCTCCCGAATCTCTTCGAAGACGACACATTTCAATCAGTTTTAGCGCGGAAACTTGCTCTGATCTGTTTTTTACGCTAGGCGGCACGTTTCTCGCATGGAAAATAGAAATTAACAGCAATTTCTTTCATGTTTCGAATTTTTGAAGTTTTTTCTCTCTCATTTGTACATATCGTTACCGTTATTTGTTTCACTATATTTGGAAAGACTATGAAAAAAAATTATGAAACTGCTAGGAAAATTTATTCGGTTTGAAAACATTACAAAGAATAACATTATTCATCGCGACTTCATTCATTAAAGCAAAATGAAAACTATTTTTCGACGTTGTTCAATCCGTTTCCGACGGTTGTTTTGACGTTGTAATAAGTTTAAAGATAGAGGGGTGGGGGGGATTTTCAGAAAAAAAACTTTGCATTTCCACCCGCTGACAACGAGGTTCGTCAAAAATGTTTCGCCGTGAGACTTGTTTTAGCGAATGGACTGTGCGCCTCAATTTACTCCCGAAGGAGAAATGCAGAAATCATTAATTTTTACACTAATTACCGAGGTAAGTCTCAAAAAACATTTGTTTGGTCGGAAGAGTTCAAGAGCTAATCACGCTGCATTACTGTACCTTGATTGCTTCAGTTGTTGCAAATTTTGCCTTAAGAAAACATGCATACTCCATACAAAGACACAATAATCGTGAATTGGATTTATTTCAGTCTTCTGCGTCATATATTTATAAGATGAAACATAAACTTTGTAAGTTTTTTTATTTAACGCCAAGACGTCTTCCAAAATACAATATTCCATATGTGATGAACTTGTTGGTCACCTTATTTTTAATATTACTTTCGTATAATCAGTCGCCAAATATATAAATGTTACACCAGTTTTGTTTTTTTAAATATGAAACTACCGCAGAAAGTTTTCTTCGTATGTATAAATTTGCTGAAGCATAATTTTAACAGGTGTCAATATGGATCACTGGATAGCAAAAAAATTGGTTTCACTAGATAATAAAATCTAACAAAAAATTTATGTTTCAATTAAAGACAGTGCATTACAGCTGATGCCATTGTCTTTATTTTAATTCAATGAAGGTTTCGCAGTAGTACGTGTGGCACACCGACTATGGGATTTCACTTCATATGATTACTAGAATAAATATAATGTGGACAGACAACACGAACATGCCAAAAGCAGAAACGCTTGTCCATGAGTGGATGTGGAACAACAGTTTTCACCTGTAGTTGCCAAATGGGTTGGAAACAAGTCGGTGGATATATGAAATTTTTAAATTAAATTCAAATACAGAACTAGCCCGATTTTGACATAGATGAGTTCTGCAATTCTTTCATGTACGGGCACCTTGAAGGCAAGAATTGAGAAAATATTTCCCGATAAGCAGCGCAAGGGGAACCAATTCCGCTCACTATAAGAAAGCTATTAGCATTTGTATTCTTTTTTTATCTTATCAAAGACGAAGACGTAAACAAATAGAAATTTGTGCATTTGGGTAAACAACACGATTGTCATTAGATTTTTGTTGAGCATTTTCTCCTTATCACCACAGTATCGACTGCAGTCATGTTGAAATTTTTGACTGTTGCAGTATTGGTCTTGTCTTTAGTTGCTTATTATTATTTGAACCCATCTGCAACTCAAGTGAAAACTCCTCAAGAACTTCAATCTGAATATGATTACATAATTGGTAAAGATTGATGGCCATCAAGATTGCAGTGTGCCCATTGCAGATTTGTGCAAATTTTTTAATTGCAGTTGGTGGTGGATCCGCAGGTTGCATCGTGGCGGCAAGACTATCGGAAGACCAAGATAGTTCAGTTTTAGTTTTGGAAGCTGGCGGAGAAGAACATGACTTGTTCTATTCACATATCCCGGGCGCAGCAGCTTTCCTGCAAGAAACTGAAATGGACTGGCAGTTTCGAACTGTGCCGCAAAACAAGAGCTGCAAAGGCTTAAAAGATAATGTAACAAGCAAATTATTCGTCTGTAAAGATGCTTGTCTGTTAGCTTGCTCAATTTACAGATGAGCGCATGGCCTCGGGGCAAGGTATTGGGAGGCACTAGCGTTTTGAATCTCATGAACTACGTTCGAGGAAAACCGAACGATTTCAACAACTGGGCAGAGCTTGGCAATGAAGGTTGGAGTTACGAGGACGTATTGCCATATTTTAAAAAATCAGAGAAAATCAACGTCGACCGTCTGAAGTCTTCCAACATTCACGGAAAAGACGGACCAATAGTTGTTACCGAGGACCCTGAGCGAACCAAATTAGGCAAAAGTTTCACCGGGGCAGCGGACCATTTGGGCTACAAATTTGTTCAAGACCACAACATGGGTCACGACGAAGGTTCCAGTTTTTTTAGCTAGTGCAGAGAATGCAGTCTATAGCAGTCTATATTTGCAGGTTTTAGCACTATCCAGTACACGATACACGATGGAAAACGTATGAGCACTGCAGCAGCTTTCCTCAGGCCAGCAATGTCCCGTAAAAATTTGCATGTGTTGACCAGAGCCCAAGTCACCAAGGTAAAATTGCTAGTTACGTTAAGTGACCAGTGAATTGATGTGGCTTGTTAATTTCATAGATTGTCATCAAAAACAAAAAAGCAGTCGGCGTGGAATACTTGCATGGTGGCAAAAGGCACGTTGTCCATGTTAAAAAAGAAGTGGTCCTATCAGCAGGAGCAGTGCAATCGCCTCACATACTAATGCTGTCCGGCATCGGTCCTCGTGGTCAGTTGGAAAACTTCGGTATACCAAGTATTGCCCACTTGCCAGCAGTCGGCCAGCATATGAAAGATCACATCGGCCTGCACGCTAGGTACAGCATGAACCAGTCTACTGGATTCGATTTGGATGCATCGGCCATCGGCTTGGCGAAAATGGGGATTGAATATTTTCTGAAAAAAACTGGTATGTGATGCGAGTCGACTGCGAATATTGCACGAAGGATCATTGTAAAAACAATATACAGGTCCGTTCGCTGTGCCGAAACTCGACTGTTTCGGTTTCCTGCAATCTCGTCTGCTTGAAAGTAACGTACCTGAGCTTCAATTGTACGTTTTACCCATGGATGTATTCATGAAAAACTTAGTCAAATATTTGAATTTCGACGATGATGTAAGAAAAAAGGCGCAGTTTACCTGCTAGACGGGCCACAATTTTGTCTGTATTGAGTTTCATTCAGGTTACTGAATCACTCCAAGTGTACACACCTGGCCGTTATCCGTTCACCGTATTCGCCCTCGGGCTACATCCTAGAAGCACGGGAGAAATCACTTTGCAGAGCGCCGATCCGACTGTACCGCCTTTGATAAATCCGAAATACTTCGAAAACGAATTAGATTTGAACATCATAGTTGACGGAATGAAAATCCTGGACGAAATATTGAACTCTCCTCAGTTGAAGAAATTCGATATCCAACACTACGAAGGACCCATCGCAGCTTGCTCCATGTTCACGCAGTGGTCTGACGAGCACCTCAGGTGTTTGACGCGAAGTCGATCAGTTACTCTCTACCACCCGGTGGGCACTTGTAGAATGGGTGTTTCAACGAAAGACAGTGTCGTAGATTCGAAATTACGGTAATTTACTGAATGTGCAAGTTGTCGACATGACAATTTTTTTTGACCATATTCTTGTTTCCTTTCGCTCATTCGCAGCGTTTTTTCTCGCTAATCCTACCATGATTTTGTAGAGTTCATGGAATTGAAGGCCTCCGAGTGGCGGACGCCTCGGTATTTCCCGATCAAGTATCCGGTAACACGTACGCCGCTGTGATGATGGTGGCCGAAAAGGCAGCTGATATGATGAAAAATTCCAAATCATTTTAGTTGACAATTATTGTACAACAAGCTAAAAAAAACTCGCTGCATTGAAATTGTTTAGAGAAATTTTCACAAAATAATTCTTTAAAAATATGAGTAGTTATGTGTTGTGAATGAAAAAATAAAAAAAAACTGGAATTTTGATGTTTCATCTATGCTGAGTGTCCTTCATTTGTAAAAAAATTCGTCGATAAAGTTCCGGTGCAAGTATTTCAAAAGTAACTTTTTGTGATTCACCAGTTTTCAGCTGGGCAGAATCAGATTCGGCTGATTATAAAAACTGAATGTGAATTTTTAAGTTCGTAAATTCACGAAACGATTTTGAAATGGAGCAGATTCTAATTGCGTTGGCGTTCATTCTTCATCGCTAACAAAACAATGTAGTAAAGGTCATAGAAATATTCTTGAACTTTTTATGAATCACATAAATCCAGGACGACGTTCTATTTCAAATGAAGAAAATGCGCCAAGTAAAACCTTACTATTTCACATATTGAATGGAATTTACTGTAAAGATTCGAAGATAATACCTGGGTTACTTTATTTCGAATATGTCCGGACCGGGGGTTATTCTCGAGTGGGGGGGGGGGGGGTATTGTGCTATGAATAATAATATGCCATGAAACATTTTACCAATAAAGTTCTTCAATATTTGCTTCTACGAAAGTATTAGCCAAAAGACATTTTTTCATACCCTATAACGGTAAATTCAAAAAGGCTGTGTATTTTTGAGGAGGTGGGGGGGGGGGGGGGGTTATTTTATTCGAATGGGCCCGTCCCATAGGTTAACTTCGAGAGGAGGGGGTTATTTCTGAGGAGGGCGATTCTTGAGAAAACACGGTATTCAGTTTCCTTTAAAATACTTTGAAATAGAATTTCATGTGCTATAAAATAATAAATTAAAAATCAAAATTTAAGGTTTCATTCACTTAATAATCCGACATGTTAGATTTAGTTTTTATTTATTGATTTTGGATGGCTGTAATTTTATTATTTCTATATTTCGAATTCAGATATTGATTTTCAAATTCAGTGATTCATAGATTCGCAAAGTCAGCAGACCGTTGTCTGTACTACACTGTTTTTCAACTTGTAAATTTCAGCTTGTAAATTTCTAAATCATTTTAATTTAAATAGTTAATTTCAACTTTTTCAACTTGTAAATTTCAACTTCGCGATTACTGCACTTTTATTCAGGCCGCAGTTGTAAGGACTTTCTATTTTCATAACTCATGACGTTTTGGAATCCGAATTTGATTTCAAGGCGAAACACAACATTATTACACTTTTTTAATTTTTAACGTACAATTTTTGTATTTACTGCAGTTGTACTTTAAAACACAAAATTTATCATCACAGCCATGAAATTTTAAAATTATATTATTTATAGCATGAACTCAATTTTTTAAAACAATAAAACGGCGCCAAACTAAAATACAAAGGACACAAAAAATATGAATTGCTTTGGAATGAACATTGTAAAGTTTCTGGACTGACTGTGCAATCGAATCGGTTTATCGTTTTAATTTATCGCTTTCCAAAATCTAAAAGTTAAAAAAAATTTGAAATCAAAAAGTGGCTGCAAATGAAACATATCGTACAGAAAAGTTGTCCGCGATTAGTTTTATGCAACTTACATTAATTATATTATCTAATCCTGTTAAATATCCATCTTCATGGTTGCCCAATTGCCAAGGACTTCGATGGGTGACGTGTAGCCCCGAGGGCAATGGCAGGGCTTTCGCAAAGTCAATCAGCCACGCGCCGGCTCTTCGACCATCGAACATTATTAAAACGCTACTGCCTATTATCTGAAAAACAAAATAGTGTTCAGTAATATTGCAAGACTTACAACTATAGTTGCTATTTTTTCCTTACTTCGTGAGTTTTGAAAAATTGAGATAGTTCGATATTTTCCCTGATACATTTCAAACGACGAACTAAAGTCTGTCGAACCAATTCGTTTTCGGCGCCCAAAAACTGTTTCATGACTTCGACAATCTAAAACCGGAATTCAAGATTCAGATTCAGATTCGACTATAGTTGAAAATCGGATAGTACTTGAGTTTTTGTTTTGATTTTCTTGAAATCTTTGTTCAATTCCTTTGCATGTCGGGTCTTCATGGCTTCCACTCGAAAACCGAGTGACGATGTGGAACTTTCATTTTCTCGAAACTAAAAAACAAAAAATCAGATTCAATTTCTTTTACATAGTCCTGAGCCATTGCTATAGTCCTCGGTCAGTGATAACCACAGTGGCCAGCCTACTACTGTAAATACAGTACCTGCATGTATCGTAATTTTGTAATTGCTCCCAGGGCGTGTTCCTCTTCGGTTGGCTCGTTGGGATCGAGGGCGATCATTTTTTCGTATAAATCTCGTCGTTTCGAGGTATTTTTCACTTCGCACTCGAGGAACGTTCTTGTTCCCAGTTTCAGATCCATAATGGCCGGTCCGTTGAATCGTTTGGTCAGATCTTCCAGTTCGATGTATGCTGAAACGTGAGAAACGATCGTGAAAAACAAAAAACGTCCGCTGGCTAGCGCCCTTAACATTCACTTACATTCACCATCCAATTGTAGTTCGTGATGGAAAATCGGTACGAACGTCGAACAGACGTCGTTTCGAAGTTTCATATAAGCTGCAGTTTCGTAATCGTTGCAATCTCGTTTTTTCAATATGGTATGATCCGTGCCCGGTTTGATGGACCCTGAAACAAAATAAATCACAAGATGAAACTTCGAAGTAAACCAAAATCAAACAAAACAAGTGCCAAAATTTCACTGTCTTATAAATCTTATCAGCAAATATTTTTGCGCCGCGATAAGGTCGGATTTTTTAAAAAGTCAGCACTTGTGAAATCAGACTATAAGTCGATCTTATTTGGGCGCGAAGTTAATCGGATTTTGCAACTATAGTTGATTTATCCAATGTGAAAAATTTTCGGAATTCTTACCGTTGTGTCCCGCGCACTGAACCCATTTTTGATTGAGAAATTTCACCACTAATTCTACGGCCGACGGATTCGTGTGATCAATGGATTTCTAAAACGAAAAACAAACAAATAATCAGCACTGGCTAGTGGCTTACAGGTGAAAAAAACACACCATAGTACACAACATGATTTCTCGAGTTTAAATTTTGGCTGACAGTAGTACAAAACTATTTCGCACCCCTTATTTATAAAACTTGTCAAAACATATTATTCACTGTAAAAAGTTTTTAAATACGTCAAAAAAAAGTTTGACTGAATGGTACGGTTTTACGACAACTATAGATAACGACAGTTGTCACGTGAAACGCCTATTCATTTGACGTCAAACTGTGTCGCACGTGTGTCGCAAAACTGCAAATCGAGCAAAAAATATGTCCAAAAACACAATCAAGTGTGTCAAAATCGAAAACATGCGTAATTCAATGAAAAACAGGTTATTGCAGCATTAAAAGCAAATTAATTGCCTGCAAAAAATCGAAAACAAGTTTCAACAGTAATCCGACAGCTTTCAAAAACAAGTTATTTGTTATTTGAATTAACCTATCAAACTATTGCAACGCATGTCTTACGGGTCGAAAAACAAATTTCTTGTAGTTTTCGAGTGGAAATTGGGCAAAAACAAATTGCAGAACTAATGTTGAAGCCGAAAGCGACTTATTTGCGTTTTATGCATCGAAATCAACATCTAAAACATCTAAAAAAAATATTACCTGTCGTCTACAGCCTTTAACTGTAATCACGTTGGACGATTTTATGGACAGATTTCCGAACGAATAATCCCTGGATATCGACAGGCTAGGTCGCATAGCTTGCTGTCGTCGAAACATTGCCGAGCTATTTCTGTCGTCAAAACTGGAGGACGCCAAAGCCGATGAAGATTGCTGTCGGATCAGGTTGGATATTGAGGATATTCGCAGAGATCCGCACTGTTGATCCGACTCGTCTTCGTCGGAAATAAGTTTAGGACTCATAAAGAAAAATTTCTGCTTTATTTTTAGACAAGACAAGACGACAAGAGTTCACTGTGTCGCTCTACAGTTGAAACACTTACTGATTGAGCTAGCTGTCGAAATTTGCTTTTTAAATACTCAATCCACCACGCAAATGTCTTGGTTCGGTGTGTTTTTCGAAAACAAAGTATTCGATGTCTTATGTAAACAAATAAGACGGGCCTTTATTCTGGAAGGAGATTTTGACAAAATTTCGACGACAATGTCAACAACGATTTCATCAAAAAATTTTATTTTTATTGTCACTTCCTACAGCGTTGTTTGCACTGAACAACCCGACAAGCCCCCTGACGGTCGTAAAATTTCTACGAAACTGAAATTGGCCAACGTAGGCTAGCGGGCCATGCGGAAAATTTGTTTTCTCAAAGGTGCTTATCGCCTTTTTTTTATGAAATCATTGAAAATTAACGTCACAAAAGCCGCGTGATGTCGACGATTTTCCTTTTCCTTTCATCTTTAAAGGTGACTCGCTGTCATAGGTCATTCGACAATAACCAAAACATTTTGCTCGTGTACAGTACGCCTAGCCATTTTTCCAAAACAATGGCTGAGTTGCAACACCGATGTCCTTCCTTGTTGTTGCATCGTTGCAAAGTCCGATTTTCTTCACTTGCTAAAAACGGCTAGCTCCACGTTAGGCACTTTTTTCGTCCATGAAAAATGTTTTTACGATAGTTACTAGGTCAGTTCCTGTGTGATTTTCGAAAGTAATTAAAACGTGATCGGAATTTTAAAACGCTGATAAACTAAAATATAAAATCGTCACTGATTATCACAACAGCAATTCGAAAAACAACGTAAATTTCTGCTCCAAGTTTTATCATAACTATTACGCAGAGGCCAGCGCAAGTTTTTAGTTTTTTTAATACTGTTTGCATTGGTAGTAACCAAAATTTGACAATGATGCCGATCAGCAGGGCTCCTCTTGTGAAAAATTTATTTTCGAACCGACTATCAAAGTCGCTGACGCAAATAAAATGTTAAAAATACAAATTGGGTGTAAAAGCTGTAAATGTTCATTGCGTCTATTTCAAGGATAGTTAAACGTTAAAAGTTAAAAGCGATTTTAGATAATGATGACGTCATCAACAAAGTGCAGAGTGACGTCATACCCAGCTAAATTACAACTGGCCATTTTGATTTTGCAATGCACCTTCAAATGCATTAGAATCGTTTACAGTCACTTTAAAGCAAAATTTATGAAAGCCAGTTGATTTTTGACGTTTATTACGTCTGATCCGCAAGTACAGTTGACTCTATTTCATTATTGCACAAGGCATCGGCGGAAAAATGATAAATTCAAAAAAATCAAAAATTGCGCGCAGATTTGTACGAAATCGTGTATTAAAACGAATTTATCGTTGTAAAATGGAAGAATTTGTCGTTATTAAAACAAAAATACACTTTTTGCACCATTTTCTCGGATTAGACGTTGATAAATGGCCGGAAATACCTGAAATTAGTTAATTTCTTTCATAAATCTCGCTAGACATTTTCTCGCTGGAAATTAATTAATTTTATTTCAGGCAAGTTTAATTATGAAGACAGCGAAACAAATCAAAGCGATCATTTGGAAAGCTGGATCGCCGACGAGTTCATTCCGATGTACAACAAAATCAAGAAATCCAATAAACAAGTCGCTGAAATCAACGAGTTGAAAACAAAGGTGTGTTTCGAACGGTCGACTTCGTTTGCAGACGCTGCAAGTTTGTAGTTTGGCGAGTTCACTTTCGAGTCATAAACATTACCATCACGATTTCGCTAGATATTTTTAATTTCTCAGAATATATTTGAAGATTAATGAATACGAGGATAAATTGGCTGATTATCGCAAGTACTTCAACGATCAGGACTTACAGCCAATCGAAGTTGCAAACTTCATGGAAAATTTGAATAGTTTGGTATGTTAGCTATTTGGGTCAAAAATGAATTGGAAACCACTGTTTTTTTTGTTTGTTTTTTTAATAAGGCAGCGGAAATTCCTGCTAAGAAATTGGCTGTGAAAAATCTCGCGAAAGAAGTCGACGATTTGAAACGAAATTTAAGATCGGCAAGCAGCGATCTCGATGAAATCGCTCGATTACTTGAATCGAATTCAGTTGATCACAAAAAATTAGAAAATAGCCAGTTTGATAATTCAAATAATTAACGATTGTGAATTAACTCTTCGATTTGATGTGTTTTTTTCAGCCCTGCTGAAATCGAAACCGACCAGAAGAAATTCGAAATTAAAAGTAGCGACGAAGCGACGAAAAGCATTTCGTTAGAATTTTGTTTTCCCAATCAGAAGTACGCCAATGTCCCGCCTTTATTGTGCATTTTGAAAAAAGACGGCGTCAAAAAATCATTACAAAACGAGTACAAAATATATCAAGTAAGATCAACGATTTTCAGCAAGCTAAAAGAATTATAGATGTACATCAACTATAGTTGCTGTGCAACTGTTGGTTGTTTCCAACTAATGATGCTAAGGCTGTCGTGCAAATATTTTAAAAAGGTTGAGAACGGAACTAGTGAAATGAATAAACTCATCGAAGAGAATTGTGATTCCAATGTAAAATTGCAAGTGCTGCTTTTGTACGATATGTGGATTAAAAACTTGCCTTTGGAAAGCGAAATCGAGTCATTAAAACAAAAGTAATAGTTGACACATTTTCTGTGAGCAGAATAGGTCAAAATTTTGTTTTATTAGGTTCGCTTTGGATTGGAAGTGCGATGAACATCGATTGATTGTGCTTTTCGGCAATGTCACTTGCATTTTAATTGTACACAGTTTGGAGAAATTCGAAATCGAATCCGCTCGAGAAAACAATTCCAAAAAATCCCCAATAGAAATCAAGAAAGTAAGTTTTGATTTGTTTTTCAATTGAAAATCAGGATAAAATTCAAAATTTCATTTACAGCCCCGAAAATCGATGTCTTTGGCGAACTATTTGGATTTTCTGAAGGAAAAGTTGTCCAATTTATGAATGTTAATTGTTTAATAAATTAAATTGTTCTGTAAAGATGAATCAGACATTACAGTCACTATTGAATCAAGCACATTTTGTGTCTGAAACCATTTTCAACAAGCGCTAATACTTCACTAGCTAATTTGCAAATAAATCACTTGTCATTGTGACATCATGCGCAACGCTCGCTAATTTGGTTGGCTTGAGACAGTCATTGTCCTGTTATCTTATCATAATAATATGACGTTGCAGAACAACATAGGAAGGAAGTTAATGTTAAAGGCTGTAAAAAAGATACTGTAATCACTGAACAGTTAACAGAAATTGCCCGAAAAGCGAGTCCTGCGACATTCACGCCTAATCCTTCTGTTTTGCAATTATTTTTTGCAACTTTTAGTTGTGTCTATTGCATTAACGGATGAACGGCTTTGCTAGCCAGCTTATCGACGCTCCTTTGGACTTTGATGCTGAAAAAATATTCTTCCTGTTTACGTTTTAACTGTTGCAAAAGGGCACGACGCGTATTATGTACAATAGTTTTTTAGCATGCAGCTATAGAAACAATCTAGCGAGCAAACATATAACTGATAAATCAGACCTAAAGGCGCACTGATAACTTTTTTTTTTCGCTGAACATTAACTGTAGAAAACGAAGTAGAGCACGTTTTAAGCGATGTCCTGTTGCAATTTTTGTTTTCCTAGCTCGGTTGACTGTCTGTAATGAGTAACTATGTTGAGAGCGATCCTGTTGGTGGTAGCGTCGTATGCAAATCTGATTTGGACCCCAATAAGTACTGGGCTTCGAACGCCCTGCTGAAGCTGGTCACATGGAAACAGGGCACCTGCAGGGATGTCCCTCAACTGACTAAACTTTTGCAGGCGCCCACGGAGATGGTCCCTTCTACTGTCAGGTTGGATTTGGTTGCAGCACCGACACCGGTATATCAACAGCCAGTGCAAATCGGAAAATCGTACAGATCGAAAAAGAGAACTCTGCGACATTTGCAAAGGCACTTCAGCGAAGGGAGCCTGAGGAAAATCATCAGTAGACAGTTGTTTAAACGATCGTCGGGTAGTTTCACAGAAGATTACGGTATCGACAGTTCGCGTTGTGCAGCGATAGATCGCTACCATAATGCTGGCCAGCATAACATAAATTCTGTACAAGCTATAAACGACCCCAGCGAAGTGCGGAAGAGCGAGGCACTCAGCGAACACCTGGGCAAGCTGAGCAAGCTGGTGCAAAACATCGGATTGGAAAACGACATCAATGGCAACAAAAATCCGTTTTATCATGTGCTGGCCAGTCATCCATCGGGCCAAAACGAAGTTCAACTTTCGGAGAGTAACTTTTACAACAAATCGAACTATCTCATTAATAATATGCAAATTTGCAGTACTGTATCGCCCGCTGACAACTCTGTGTCGAAATCCGATTTCCCCAACTTTCACAGCGCTTGCAACGACAGTTTGATTTCGTCGCCGTGTCCTGATGATTATTTCAGCAATCCTTGTTCGCCGGCGGTCTATCCGCTCGACACGGCGCTGTCGGCGTCGGCGCCCAGTTTGCAATGTTTGATCGAAGATCGACGTCGATCAAACTTCGTGCAAATGGTGATCGACGACTTGCGCCGACACAGCACCGAAGAAGAATTGAAATCGTCGTTCGAGCACATCGACGTCACCGACGACGACCTGTTGGACGGCGACGACAACGTTTTTTTGCATATTTGTTGACTCGCTAACGAGCATTTTTTACTTTCAAACTTGCGGGTACGGTTGTCATGTGGATTCACGGTTCACCGACTGATCACGTGACGTTGATGATTACGTCATTACTAATATATACATATAAATGTTATCTAAAAATGTGAGTGTAGTGTTTTATTTTATTGTAAACTTGATAAAGGTGATAAAGGGAGCAATAATAGTACTACAAAACAAAGAATGTGCGCTGACTAGCGACTTCAAAGTGCTTGCGCAATAGAAGTTGCACTTCGATTTGTCTAATGACTGTGAGAACATTTTTTTAATCATAAATTATGTTTGAACCCGCAAAAATGATGAAACAAACAGTTTTTATATAATTCCCCACGAATTTTTCACCAAATTTCATAGCGCGCCCGTGCTATATTAACGTCGATAACACATAAATTTGTAATCTGTAATCTTTTAATGGTAAAACTACAATTGGCGACAAGACCATTTTCCAGTAATGACCAATAATAAGAAAAAATAAATTAAGAAAGAAATACAGCAATGATAAAATCACAAAAAGACAAAAATGATAAAACAAAATAAAATACAATGTCATGAATAACATGAATAAAATCACATTAATCAGTTCACTTGATTGTTCGCTCTCATTTACAATCTGTAAAATGCATCTGCTTGCTCAGCATAGAGCGCTGGTAAGCTACTTCCGATTTTTAGCCGGTAAAACTAGAATTATGATGTTTGTCGATTTATTAAATAAATGAATGTTTTTGTCAACTGATTCATTACGAACCGCTTTGACAACGATATCATCCATTATCGTTAATCGTTCCTGCAAAAAACATCATCGGAACTTTTCGGAAATACGTATCACAATTAATTTCCTCGCGAGGGTTACCGGCGCCGTAAAATACTTCGCCGATTGTTTCTCCTCGCTCGTTGACTCACACACGGGCAAAAATGTCAAACTGTTCTTGTTGGGGTTCCGTTAGAGAAATTTCGCCCCGAGGCGACAACTGATGCCGAAATTCTCATCCGATGTTTCAAAAAGTGTTCGCTCGCCGAGATTCGCAGACGGGCTCGAGAAAGTTATTAAATTTAGACCGAGTGACGTTCCAAGCTTTTCTTCGGCGACGAACGTAAACTACAGATTTTCGAAGAAGACCGATTCTTCAAAAGCCTAAGTTAAACGACTTGGAACCGAAAATTCGCTGGAAATTCTTTGAACGCGCCGGGCGTCTGTTACTTTTTGTTGATTTCGGGCTCTGCATTCAGTTCGGCTTAGTCGTCTAAATAAGTTTGTTGATTCATCCCTTATTTCCGAGAATGGCTTTGAGAACTACTGGTGGTGGATTGGCCTTCCAGGTCCAACAAAAGGTAAACATGAAGTTCTGTTGCCAGTTTCGGATGAAAAATTGACATTGCCAGCTAATTTGCTTTTTTCAGATCAATTAATTCACCTGTAAAGTTGATTTGGCAAACTAATTTTGGCTGAAAATTTGATTTTCTGAGTTAATTGTAGCTGAAAATCTGATTTTTTTAACTCAATTGGTTGAACATCTGATTTTCCCAATAAGTTTGCAGAAAATTTGATTATTCCAAAAATTTTGTGTGAAGTTTGATTTTCCAAGTTGATTTTGGCTGCTGGTTTTGCAAATGATTTTCAGCTGAATAATTGATTTTCGAAGCCAATTTCAACTGAAAAAGATTTTCCAAGCCAATTTTATCTGTAAATTTGATTTTCCAAGATAATTTCAGCTGAAAATTTGATTTTCAAACAATTTTAGCTGCAAAATTGATGTTCCAATTCAATTTAGCTGAAAAAGTTGATTTTGCAAAACAATTTTAGCTGAAAAGTTGAGTTTCCAAGCTAACTTCAACTGAAAATCAGATTTTTAACCTACTTTATTGAGTAGAAAATCTGATTTTCCAAATTCTTCAACAAAAATTGCTAATTGCTAATTCCTCGCTCGACCTTTCTGATCGCGGACGCTCTTTCTGTTTTTAGCAAGCTGCCAAATTCGACGAAGGACTTGCGACGCAAGTTCTCGAATGGATCAAGGCGAAAACCGGTGAAAATATCAAAACCGACGGAACTCGTGAAAATTTCTTGGCATTATTGAAAGATGGCCAACTCTTGTGCAAGTACCCGCAGTCCAGTCAACATCGGATTTATCCTCAGGCATCTCGATTTGTCGATTCATTTTTCAGATTCGCCAATGCCTTGAAACCGGATTCGGTGAAGAAAATACAAAAGCCGATTTCCAATTTTGCCTGCATGGAAAACATTAACGCCTTCTCCGAAACAGCCAAAAGCCTCGGCGTCAGCACCGAAGAAATGTTCCAAAGTGGCGATTTATTCGAGGGCCGAGACTTATTCGCTGTCGTCATGTGTATTTTAGCCTTGAAACGTCGCGTAAGTCAATTGCAGCGCCAACGCCCGATAATCTAACAGCTAGTGCATTAATTTTGCTTTTCCCAAATCATATCGCACTAAGGAATGCAAGAGTCGGATAACATCGCAGCTAGTGCACTAAATTTGCTTTTCGACGATCAAATCGTGCTAAACTAGCGAGTGACGAAGGTTTACTGTGTGACTGACATCCAAAAAATTTGCGAATCTTTATTTCAGCTCGGGGCGTAAAAATTTTCCCGCCAGAATATCGAACAAGCTGTTGGTATCGTTAATAAAAAGATGAACTACATAGCCACAAAAAGAAATTGAAATCACAGCCTTTGTTATTCGCTTTCTTGAATGTTTTTTAATTTAGATTGTTATGCAATATGTTTAATTAGCTTTCAACTTTGTAACTCGATCTTGTTTACGCGATAACAATTTTTACATTCATATTTATCTTGAAATAAATTACGTTTTCAAATATTCTTTTCTTTTAGGCGCTATAAATGATTATAAATGTGACCCAAACATGTGCAAAAAAATGACGAAACTGAATATGATTCGTATTTTTACAAGCAATCAAAAAAAATGATAAAACAGAGAAAGTACATACTAGTTAGTACACGAAAGATGTTTCAAAACACTCGATTATAGCAATTTTGAATTTCAAAGGAACCAAAGCCGCAAATATTTTTGCTTGAACAGTTGCTATTCGTGACACATTAAACGACAATTCAACTGACAACATTCAAAAAGACCCATTCACCATCATCTACAAACTTTCTCATAAAACATTATCAGCTTGCGGCGACCTCATCAAAATGTTTTATTGTAAAATCAGTACAATTTTTATACTACTTGTAATTCGGAATTGAAAAAAAATCAGAAATTTAATGTTTTATAAAAATTTACTTGCACAGACGGACTTTGTTTGCTTGATCGAAAGAAGCGCATATTGTACGTATTTGTTTATATGAAAAAAGAACGTACAAATTGGTTCGCTGCCCTTAATTTGAAAAAAATTCGTCTTAAAAGTAACTTTTATGACACACCAGTTTTTAGCTTGGCAGAATCAGATTCGGCCGATTTAAATAGTGAACGTGAATTTGTATGTTAAATTCATAAATTGGCATGAAGATCCTAATTAGTATGAAATTGTTTTGTGTAAACTATAGCGAGTTTTCCTCCATACACTTTAAACAAAAATTGAGTCGGAACTTTCATCAACATTGCGCTTGAGTTATATTGCTCCGTGCCGAATTCCGATTCGTAATGGCGACAACAATTATACACAGTCAGCCTATAGTTCTTTGTAGTCATTCGATGAAATTCGATAATTAACTTGTTCTGATGATTTTCAGGGACGATTATAAGTTCAGGGAGCAATTTTACAGCGCGCGGAAATCAGAACTATACAAAAACAACGACCAAAGAATTCGACGAAGAGGCATGGTTGAACGTTTTGAGGAAGGCTGATGTTACACCTTTCGAAGAAAACGAAGGAGGTATAATCCATTCACTATTGCAAGCTTAAAAAGATTAACGTAAGAGTGATTTGCAAGTATGGTTTAAACACAATTTGAACCCTTACACTTTTCAAACTGGTCCAACTTTAGCACAAATAGTGGACCATTTTTGGGAAGTGTAAGTGGATCACAATTGGATTTTGTGCGCAACATGCAAATCACTCTGACGGTAAATGTTTTGCATTTGCAATAGTTAATAGACTATAGTAAATTATTTATTTACTATTTTTATCAAATTTTATGCGTTTCTTTGTTTTTTAGGAGGCTTTGTGAGCATGGTTTTCGGAATTTTGGTCGGTTGCGCAATAATGACCGCGCTGGGGGTGTACGTGTTGTACGTCAAATATCAAAATTATAAAAAAGAAAAATTTGAGGAAATGTATAAAATAAATCCTGCAAATCAACCCGAATTAAACCCAAACGATAGTAAGAACGATTTTCTGGTTGGTTTTCTTTAAAAAATTGCACATATATGCTCAATTTTGTTTCAGATGAAAAAGTTTCTGCTAAACATTCTCGCAGGTAGTTATGGAACTATAGTTCGTTATTAAACCCTAATTTTTGTTCCATGTGGGCTTTATGTAGGACTAAAACAGAAACGAAAGCCAGTTGCAAATCGCTTCGAAGAAAAAGTCAGCGTCGACTGCTGTGTGAAAAGTTAATCGTGATTACTGAAAAAAGTGTATAAAAATTAATTGTGTTTTAAATGCCTGCAACAATTTATTTGTTCCATTAATTTTCTAAAAAAGAATTAAATTTGAAAAGAAAATTCAGAAAATTCGATGTTTACACAAATTTTAAATCAGAAAATACAATTTTCCAGTACATTTTATGTTACAACAATTGAGTGGCTCAGGGCAAGAAGGCGTTTTATCATTTTTTGTCGCTATGAGTTGAATATGTACTTGGATACAGAAAACTGTGGTCTTTCAATTGCTATAAACAGAATTTGAAAAAAATCAATATTGGTCAAGTTAATTAGTGCCATAAGGCATTTTATCATAGTGAACAATAAAATTTGAGAACTAGAAGGCACTTTGTCTGACAAAATCCATTTATGCACTACAATACAGTAAGAAAAAAATTTCATTTAAGAGCAGTAAGGTTTTTATCTGTTAAACTCCTTAATGATTTTGAGAAAACTTCCCAAAAAATATATTTCAGAGCAAAGAGTTGTTTTATCTGACAAAACTCCCTTATTGCATTTAAAAAAAACTGAGGAAAACTAAATTTTAAGAGCAATTGTTCTGTCTGACAAAATGACAAAATCTACCACTCTTGAAAATCTTTAGCGCAATAAGGTGTTTTATCACTTGTAATTAAAATATATTAATCAGTATTTCCCAGATAATCATGTACACCTGCAACGTGACACTAAGTTTAGTGAGGTTGCTTATATTTCGCCACAAACTAACCGCAAATGTTTGATTCTTTATTGAGATATTGTTAAAACACTTAAAATATAATCCCACAATTCAACAATACACTCTCAACAATAGAACAATTTTAAAAAGTTTGCCTTTATAGACTATTTTAAGGAATATAAACAAATAGAAAGGAATGTATACAAAAAGTGAAAGAATGTAAACATAATAATAAGGAAGGCAAGAATGTAAACAATTAAAGAATGCAAATAATATGATTCAAGCTTCTTATATGTAAACAAATAATCATATGATTTTACAAATAGAATGCAACTTCGTTACATCTTCCGTCACTTAAACAAAACATTGACCTCAATGTTCAATGATTGTAAAGATAGATAATTTCTAACAAATTTCCTCGACACTAATATACTGTTTGCAAAATGGATTTCAATTAATTCAAAACTTTTGGACTACAGATGCAAATTTCTAACATAAAATTTCTAAATTCCTACAGTGAGAAAATGATGGATGATTTATCTGTAAGTTAATAACTGAAAAATTAAAAAATATTCAGAATACTATACATATATTTTAATACATTCAATACAATATTTTTATTTAAGATATTCGTCCTTCATTGCAACAGTTTTAGAACTAAAGGTAACAGTTTGACTCTTTCACCCAATATTGGTGGTGGTGAATCGATGTTGGAAGTCGGTGCTCAGCACAAACTGTAATGGTAACTTGTCTAGCATATGTGCGCGAATCCATTGTTGGGTACCGAAATAGAGTTCTTCTTCAGTGAAACTCAACTGGACCCACACTGATTCACGGATTTGAGCAACATCACCTGCAGCTTGTGATATGTCATGTACACATGTGGGATGAATCTAATTTGTGCTTTTCACATAATGTGCTACTGATGAGAGTAATATCGGCTCTGGGATCTAGCAGTGCAGTAATGGGCTCATTGACATCACTTATCCATATACAGGCATGTTAACAAAAAATCATGGATGACAGCAGAAATTATGTCGATTGGCGACGAAACGCTAGAGTACATTTGCCAGTTATTGGATTCACTAAAACAATGCTAACAGCAGCAACCGCAGCAAGGGAGATATTTTGTTTATTGACCAAAAACACATTCATTGTCACCATTTTCTTCCTTCTTCAAGTTCGAGAACATCACCCGACGAAAGACTGCGACAACAGATATAATCCACTAGTGTTTATGCACCAGTCGCAAAAGATGATGTCAGCGCTGGAAAGCAACATGGCCCCCTTGACAAAGTGAATGATGGCCGCGCCTTTGGTGTCGACAAGCGACGTTAGTCATGCAGCAAAGAATCTTCATCTAGAATAATAAGACTCTTTCTAAAATAATCGGATACTTACATAAGTGGACAATGATCGAGTCTGAAGAACATACTGTTTTTTCACTTGTTAGACGCCATTCTTCTGAGCCACACGTGGATGCAAACAAATTTGCCACATTACGAGCAAGGGGAGGGAGTGATCATGATCTTAGAAAACAATTGAATAAAGCATAAATGAACAAGAAAATGAATTATGGTTGAATCGAGAAGAAAGTAAGCCTCTGGCAATGCAAAAATTTGGCTGCAACGGATACATACTCAGCGAAGTTTATCAAGGACGACTTATCACCCTTGTTGTGGGAGAATCCTTCAAGCGAGCGAAAAAAAAAATTAATGGTTTTCAATTGTCCGTATAATACACTGAAAATCGACTAACGCTGTGGCAGTTTTCTTGTATACTTTCACATTGAGACTGCCTAAGTCGATTTTCAATGTATTATACGGACAATTGAAAACGATTAACTTGTTACCATTTTTCGCTTGCTTGATAAACTTCGCCGAGCATGTTTTCGCATTGCCAGAGGCTTACTTTCTTCTTGATTCAACCATAATTCATTGCAAGCATTAATCAATTGGCTACAATCGATTTTCTTGCCCTAATAGTCGACTAATTTGCAGATTAGAAATAAATGTGAATGAAAAATTCTTTCACATTAACTTGAATGAGCTCGCCTTCTCCGACACCACTAATTTTAATTTCGATCAAGCTTTGGTGGAGAAGTCGCCGAGCAGTTAAAAAATCTTTGTTGGCGAAACCAGCAACGCGTTCAACTGGGCTAAGCCGGGTTGGATGACTTTTATAACATTATCCAATGTGGCATTAGTCGCCATACAGTTATCGTTGCTTGCCGAAAGACTTCTATTCTTACATGCTCGCAAGCCAACATGCAAATATGCATGTCCATTAGTGATAATGTAGTCGGTGTTTGCAATTGTGTCCATTGTTGGTCTAAAATGTAAAGAGTTGTGCAAACAATTCGTCGGCTTACCGCCAAAAGGCCATATCTGCAACGTTGAGGGATAGTGAGATACGGCCATTTGGCGGTAAGCCGACGAATTTCTTCGTTTTTGAAAATACAAAACCACTGCTCAGCGAAGATATATTTCAAGCGAATCTTTCTCATTTTGAAAACCTGAAATTTTTCATTGAAAATCGTCCTATGTAAGAATCTGACTAGTCCATCAATAAAAAAGTGATCGTTTGTGACAGTCATTACGCATCACAATTCCTGGTTTGCTAAAATGCTTTTCTAAAATCTTGTTTTCTAAAATATTATTTTAGGGTCATGACGTTTTATTTCACAATGATGAATAATACACTTTTGCATTTATAAAATTCTCATTTCAAGACAAGTTAGTCCTTGTTTTTTAGTTCTCGAAGGTTGCACATGCATGTTCATTCATTTACAATCACAATATTTTGTCCCGGTATCTGTAAGTTTATTTTCATTAGTTTATGCTTAGTCTTAGGCTTAGGCTTGCTTAATACATTCTGATAACAGGCAAAAATTAATATAATTTCAACAGCATAATTTCTTCCATGTATCATTACCCCCGCAATAGAACTCGATAGAACCTCAATAGACCCTCAATAGAACTCGATGTACAAGGGTCAATTGAACATGTGGGACAAATTTTTGCTTTTTTTTGTTGTCTTTTAGTTAGTTTACCAACTTCCAAAATTTTATTCTTCCCTTGAAGAAAATAGCAAGCTAAAATGGATAATTTCTGCTTTTAAAAGTATAATTTTATCGGTCGAACGAATTAGCTTCCACTTTTTTCGTTGCTGCCCTCCAAGTTTTTATGTAGGAGTTTCGCTTAAAGAAACAAAAAGTTAGAAATAATATCTGACTGGTTCGCTTGAAACATCTCTTCACTGTGCAGTTGACTTTGTATTTTATCAAACAAAGAAAAGTTGGCACTTGTCTCTACAATTTAGAAAGAGCAATGGATGAAATTGCAAACTCTGGCTACATCACTGGACTTGCAGCGGTGCATGTTGGCGTGCGAGCAGTTATGAATAGAAGCCTTTCGGCAAGCAGTGGTAACTATATGATGCCAAGCGGATACTTGCTCGGCGAAGTTTATCAAGGACGACTTATCATCCTTGTCATGGGAGAATCCATCAAGCTAGCGAAAAATAATAAAAAATTAATGGTTTTCAATTGTCCGTATAATACACTGAAAATCGACTTGGACAGTCTCAATGTTAAAGTATACAAGAAAACTGCTACGCAGGAAGATTTTGTAAAACAGGATGCCACAGAGAATGAAGTCCAAAATCAGAAAAACCAACGTAGACAAAGTAGTAATGAGTCAGTCAGTCGCCGGAGGTCGAGCAATGAATCGCGAGACAGCATGATTGATACAGTTCAAGATCCAAAAAATGTCAGTCATTTCTTGATCTTCGATGAATTAGGAAAAATGAGTACTGTGAGCGGTAAAATGGTAATGTTGAAAGATGATGGAATTGCGTTAAAGTGGTTGGATGGCGAAAACACCCTAGCCAGCTATGACAAATTGCCATCAAAATTTCAAAGGAAACTGGACGAATTGAAAAAAACAAATCCGATGGTGTTACCGTTTACCGAAACTATCGCCTTACTCGATGCTTATGACAAAAAGGACCCGAACAGAATTACAATTGCTCTCGAAGTGCGCCTCGGAATTGGCGAGCAAAGAATTTGGCGAATTGTTTGTAGCAGAAATCACGGGATCGAATCGGCTGAAAAGTTTGGTAAAAAATTAAATCTACCTGCAAATCATCATCTTCATTGGTTCAGAAAAGAAAAGCATTTCGAAGCTGCTTACGTCGATGAACTAGATGCATCGAAACTCAACGTTGTTCATATTTCGAAAAGCGGAACATCCATTAAGCAAGTTAATATATTTCCATTGTGTTTGGAAAATGAAGCTAAAATGCTTCGCGTTAAAGACATTTTTTTGCTAGACAATTTTATCTTTGTCGCATTACGAGCATTTCGATTCAATGATATTGGAAAAGCTGTCAGACCCGACATAGCCAAGTTGGACAAACGCATTGCTGGTTTCGCCAGCAAAGATTTTTTGATTACTCGACAACGTCTTTATCAAGGTTTGATCGAAGTGTTAAAGAATAACTTCGATGAGAACAAAATCGGACTGAACATTGAATATGCTCACTTGAAATTTCCGGACAGGGTTCGACAAAACTTCGAAAATGCCAAAGTAGCAGCGATGAACGCGTACAACGATAAAAGCAATATTTCGACGTTGATGCGCATAGAAGCCATGAAAATGGTATTTTTCTTCAACCTGCTTCAATTTCATCATGACCCCGAAACGTGCATCGAACTCCTATGCCAGGAAATTCAATCCATCAAACAAGACCACGGAATGGCCAAAGTTTTGCTGAAGGTGAAAACGCAAAATATTCGTGGTGTCGGCGAAGGAAAGCTCGTCCAGGCTGCTGTGAAAGAATTATTCAATCACATTTGTTTTGGAATCTGCAAATTAGTCGACTATTGGGGCAAGAAAGTCGATTGTCACCAATTGATTAACGCTTGCAATGAATTATGGTTGAATCGAGATGAAAGTAAGCCTCTGCCAATGCGAAAACTTGGCTGCAACGGATACATGCTTGGCGAAGTTTATCAAGGACGACTTATCATCCTTGTCATGGGAGAATCCATCAAGCTAGCGAAAAATAATAAAAAATTAATGGTTTTCAATTGTCCCTATAATACACTGAAAATCGACTTGGACAGTCTCAATGTTAAAGTATACAAGAAAACTGCCAGGCCGGTAGATTTTGTAAACCAGGATGCCATAGAGAATGAAGTCCAAAATCAGAAAAACCAGCAAAGACAAAGTAGTAACGAGACCATCAGTCGCCGGAGGTCGAGCAATGAATCGCGAGACAGCATGCTTGATTCAATTCAAGGGAGTCGAGTTACAAACAATGTCATTTTATCCGTTTTGTCCAATATGAAACAAGTCAGTCAATTCTTGATCTTCGACGAATTAGGAAAAAAGAGTACTGCGAGCGGTAAAACGGTAATGTTGAAAGATGACGGAATTGCGTTAAAGTGGTCGGATGGCGAAAAGACCCTAGCCAGCTATGACAAATTGCCATCAAAATTTCGAAGGAAACTGGTCAAATTGAAAAAAACAAATCCGACGGCGAAGTTTACCGAAACTATCGCCTTACTCGATGCTGACGACAAAAAGGACCCGAACAGAATTACAATAGCTCTCGAAGTGCACCTTGGAATTGGCGAGCAAAGAATTTGGCGAATCGTTTGTAGCAGAAATCACGGGATCGAATCGGCTGAAAAGCTGGGTAAAAAATTAAATCTGCCTGCAAATCATCATCTTCGTTGGTTCAAAAATGAAAATCATTTCGAAGCTGCTTACGTCGATGAACTAGATGCATCGAAACTCAACGTCGTTCATATTTCGAAAAACGGAACATCCATAAAGCAAGTTAATATATTTCCATCGTGTTTGGAAAATGAAGCTAAAAAGCTTCAGGTTAATGATATTTTGTTGCTGGACAATTTTATCTTTGTCGCTTTAGGTGCAACTCGTGATGATAAACTGAATGTGCAAACTGGCAAATAGCTGCTGGTGAGCAGTTGACATTTATTTTCTCATTTAGCATATAGATTTACTTATACCTTATCCTTCATTTATCATGCTATTGTATATTCATTTGAGCTTATGTTGTAATATGTGGGTTTATAGGTTGTCTTTGCAGAATCCTCAAACTAGCGAGAAAAGAAATACAGTAATGAAGGATTTCAAGCTACGAGTGGAGGTAGAAAAGTTTTGAGAACTGCATATTTGTAAACAAGCAATTGTAAACTGTCTGCATGTTTTTTATACCTAAG